>WWET01000432.1:106555-134824 GCA_011038615.1 Limnodynastes dumerilii | reverse complement strand
ATATATATATATATATATATATATATACAGAACGCTATATGGAAGAGGGTTTGTGGGGAAGTAATAAAAAGACAGAAATGTGGTACAAAATATTAGTACGAGAACAGGTGGAAAGGGGATATGGCTGAATTCAGTACAAATAAGAATTTATGTATCTGTGTCTGTTGCCTTTTGCCCTAGTAAAGCCACAGAAGGTACTAACAATGTTTGGTACATGGAGATTGCCTGATGTGGAGGAAATCCCATATACCTTTTATCCCGGTTGCAGTCCCTGCTAAGAAATCCTGATTTCCGAAATAGGGACATCCGAAAGTTCCTTTTCGGATGTCCCTATTTCGAATACCCCTTCAGTTTAGAAATGTTTTTTCAGAATGGGTTAATATGTATGGAGGGTTAGGGTCAGGCTGCAGGGGATGGAGGGGGGAGGGTTAGAGTAATGGAAGGGGTGGGTTAGGGTTAGAATTAGGGGAAGGGTTGGGGTAGTTTTTTGCCCTACTTTTCGGAGCACCGAAAGTTCGGTGCTCCGTGGATTGATTGCTATGCCTCATCGAGGCATATGCAATCGAAATCCCAGCCAGTTCGAAACTGGCCGTTCTTTCCGGGGGCCCATACCCATTTTATCCCTACTTACCTAATATGCTAGCATATTGTGCAATATCATTATAACACTGGTTGCTTGTAAAACCAGCCCACATCCATACATTCCCTAATTTCTGTGAATTTTCATTGAGTATATTTTTAGCACTACGCATTTGCACATATCAGTGTTACTCGATCAATTTGAACCAGTCCAAATTGGTTGTACTCACAATGACGCATTCCCGCTTACTCAGTGTACAGTATAGACGGTTACTTTTGATGGGCACCAATACAGACTTGTATACTGATGCTATATTCTGTACACTTGAAGAAAAGGTTGGCCTGTCTGTCTGAAACCCATCCCAGATTGGGAATAGCAATCACAAGTATGCCTGGATAGTGCTGCTCCACACTTGTAGACTTCTCCAAATCTTCCTGGACTGGGGTTTTGGACCATTGATATAATCAGACCAGATTCTGACCTCCGCTTCTGCTCTGCTCAAAGCTGCAAGCGCAGCGAAGATCCATAGCCGGATAGCTGCAATATCCTGAGTCCCATGCGGGCGAGGCTACTTCCCTTGCACATTCAGATTTACAATAGCAGGATCCTATGTTAATATTTCCATGCTGTATACAAAGAAAATGGGGATGACTTGGAAGTCTATATAAGGGCGTTATGGCATAACACGCCCTTACTGTAAAATTTACATAGATTGCCCCTCCCACTTAGTATTAGCGCATGCACCGTATGCCTCCCACCTCTCCTGCGCTGCTGTCTGAAAGTCTTCCAATTTGGAAGCCTACATCCTGAGGATCCAGACCGTGGTGGAAACCTGCTGGGCATGTACTTGCGGTAACCAAATGCAGGTATTTTCTGCTCCTTTTTCATTATTTCTAGGTAAAAATGTAATTTTCCAAACTATATTAGTTCTTGGTTTGTATTTATTTGATTGAAAATGTGATATTGTGTGTAATTGCAGCTGTTCCAGCCATCAGGAATCAGCAGAAATTATACTTTTATTTTATAAACTGCATGAATCCCAACCTGTGTTTACGGAAATAATTCCCCTTAAAATAATGTTCTGTAAGTGGTCCTCCAGGACTGGTTTGAAAGCAATAATAAGCTACAATGTTACCCTTTTTTGTCTCCCTTTTAGCTTTTTATTGATGTTAATTTAGTGTATATTGGGTTACCCAGTAACATTATACAGTGTTTGTTTTTCCAGTGTTGAAATGTGCCTTCTGATTGATTTGCCACAAGAATAGTGTTGTAAGTATCCAGGCCTGCAGCTAGTGGATTGCATTTACAAAATACATTTATTACTTATTTTCTAAGCTTGCTGCTGCCAATGCACTTTCTGCTCTGTCCTTAAATGACTAAATAAAGCGACTGCGCCAACTTCCAGAAATTTTTGGGGGGGTTTTGTGCATTTGTGTTTATTTAGGCTATACTTGCACAACTAGATATCCTGAAGTCTCCCATTACATGCTGGGATTTGTAGTGCCATGCCACCTGACAACCTCCACAGGTTGGATTTGTCTGCTTTAGACGTTTGTGGGAGGTAACACAAGTTCAGTTCTTAAGCTGGGAGGGATCGAATGCCTGATAAATCCTCATCTCCTCTCACTGCAGAGCCTAAAGGATCGTTAGTATCCTTCCATCAGTTCCTCATTAGTTCTTAGATAGTGTTTTAATGACAACTTGAGAGCCTCACCATCCTGCCCTTGTACTATTTATGATCCCAACAGTGCTAATGTGCACTTAATGAGAAATTCTTGTCTTGCGTATAAATCCTACAGCCAGCATTCAATTTATTGACAGATGTTTGCTTGGGCCTCCTTAAAATTACTTCATAAATCTTCCAGGATAAAAAGCCTCAAGTTTGGTTATATTAAGACAGGGCTTTGTTGACAGTTTCAGATTTAACTGTTTAGTCCTTTGGCTGCTTACTCAGCGAAAGGCCACTCTCTAGAGCCCAGCTTTTAAACCATTTGTGTATTTTATAATACACACATGTCTATCTATCTATCTATCTATCTATCTATCTATCTATCTATCTATCTATCTATCTATAGATTACCTTGTTACCCCTTGTGGATGTATACATTTTAATGGCAGTGTGACACTGATTGTCTTTTCTGTTTGCAATCTTTTGCCTTTATTGAACCTGTGCTATGGTCTCATAAGTCAACCTGGACAGAGATGGGATCTTAAAGGAAATTGTAGCATGTGGCTATTGTCCAGCAGTGTATTCTCTGGAAATCTTTAAACACTATAGAGTACTTGTCTGTACACAAATATAAAATAGATTGTCAAAATGTACCAGCTAATTACCAAGCCACTACAGTCTTAATGGTAATATTGAGGGATGCTGGAAGTAGGGTTACCACCTTTTCAAATAGAAATTCCCAGACACAGACCCACCACCATCAGGGAAAAAAACTTGGAAATCACACATTTATTTTTGTTGTTTGAATTTTTTTTCTTTTTTTACTTTGCTTTAACATATATACAGTCCATGTACCCTACCTAAACATTATCCCCCCCCCCTTGCCCGAATACTATAACCACACATTACCCCCCCATGCCCACATAATATAACCACATATTAACCCCTCCGCCCACATATTATAACCACACATTATCCCCCCTCACATACTTTAATCCTCAATAAGCTTTTACCTGTTTGCTGTCTTCCCTTTTCTTCTTCCTCACCCTCCAACCTCTGCGGTGCCTCTGCTTCAGAATGAAGCTGACGTGACCACTCAACACTGATAAGGGCGATGCGTTGCCATAGCAACACATTCACGGTGCCTGGACGCAGCGGTCCAGGCACTGTGTATGTGACAATACAGTGTCCGGGAATAATACTATTTTTATACTTACATTAAAATTCAGCAGCACAGAATGTAAGTATTACATTGTATAGTCCGGGAATGGGACCCTTCCAGACTCCAGACATTGGTCAATTACCGGACTGTTCAGAGCAATCCAGGACGGGTGGTAACCCTAGATTGAAGGTATGTGTATATTGATCATCTCCATGGCTGCTTCCTATATTAGGAAGTGCCTGGACTTGTTTGTGAGAACAGAACTATAAGGTGTCTTGTATATGATACTGTAGTTCATTCACTAAGTATTTAATGATCACAGAAGGATATATCTGATTCATTTTGGCTGGCCCGTCTAATCCTTTTAGTTAACTTCTTGCTGACCTCATTGCTCTCTCCACGTATCCAGCGGATCACTGTGTCACGCCTGATGAAGAGTTGATGTTGATAGGAGAGGAGAGAGGCGGCCTTGTTCTACATGTCTGAGTCTGCACTCTATACTGCGTGTTCTGTTGATAAGAGCTGAGAGACAGAATGGAGATTCCTGCCAGGCCTACTGGGTATTCAACTGCTCATCTCGGCTGAGCCGGATCAGCGTGATACTGGCAAAGCCTGTTGTATTCTTCTGTTGTTTCCAGTGATCAACTACAGGATACAGTTTATCTTCCTAATTCTCAAGACACTGTTCCAGTTTAACTAGCTCTGAGCAAAGCTCTCAGCCTTTCATATTGCCAAAGATGGACATTGCTGGTTGCTGTCAAAAGATGCAGTGCTGTTATTTGATTAGCTTCAGACCCTATAATTAAATTATGGGGGTTTACACATTAAGATAATTTGGGGTAATTGCTCAAATCGGTGTGAGGGGCCTTATATGGGAGTAGGTTGATGCAGAACACTATATTGATTTTGATCTCTTTTGAGTTTTACTTTTTGTGACAGATCTGAAATACACTTATAAAGGCTCTATGAGACCTAATGGAGCAGGTTACATAAACTCATTTTTTTCATGTTTAGGGAATTGATATCAGTAACGTCAATAACTCCTAATAAATGTATTGGTTGCATACACGGTCAGGTTACTGGTGAGCTGATAGGCTGCTGTGTCTGTCACTTATTTCTAACCAATGGAATGACTGCATTCACTGATTTCACTGCTTATGGCCAATGCCTTAGGCGCATTGCTTGATGATGGTTTTGATTCTAGGGGATGGATAGGCTGCAGTTTTGTAAACAATGAGTTGTTTTGAAACAAAGTATTAGATTTCATTGTTTAAATTATTATTTCTACTATTATTGCTTTCTAAATATTATTAAGAACAATAAAAAAATGCTGTATCCCCAAACTCAGTGCTTGGTGGGGGGTGGAGGCTGATACAAGTATATTGTAGTTGTTGTTATTATGATATATCAAATATACATTCAAACAATGTATTGTAACATTTTCTGTTTGTTTCTGCATCTCTGTACTTGTATACATACGGATTAATTATATTGCACCCCCTTCTCTTGAAACAATATAATCCATCTTCCACCTAACAGTGAGTGCTCTATACACGACACAGATAAAACTGTAATTAACTGGCACACAAGTGCTTTCTGTCACGATCTTGTCATGTCAAACTCTATGTCACTGTGTCACATCCAGTTGTCTGATACTCTGGTAACACATCACAGTCCATCTGATACTTCAGGATTAGATCACAATGGATCAGCCCTCTTCCTGTTTGTCACTGTAGCAGAGGGGAACAGTAAGTGACAGAACCTTTTGTCATGTCCTCAGTCTGCACTTTGCCAATCTCACTTAATGGAACACTAAATGTACAATAAACCTAATCCAAAATAATCCAGGAATATATACATAGGACATTATTTCTATCCAAGGGCCTGCAGTTATGTGTACGCGGACGTCTAAAATTTTGTAATGTATGCATAATATATGCATAGCGTCTGTGAGATCTGTGTAGTAATATGATACATTTTTATCTCAACCTACGACCTTTTAAAGTAAATCCTTAATAATGGCTTTAAAGCATCGAACTGTGGGAACAGTAATGGAATTGAGAAAACTATAATTCCAAGATGGATTTGTACATTTACACATACTTGTGGACTAAGTAAATTCAGTAAAAGTACTTCTGTGAAATGCAGTTTTTTCTGTTGTTTTATTATTATTATTATTATTATTATTATTGTTGTTGTTGTTATATTAATGTGTGACAACACATTGACATTGTTACTAACACTGCTGTGCGTCCAGTTCACTGAACACTACTTATGTTCTCTGCGGTGTGGCACAGCTATCAAAAATACCTTATTGCTTCCGTTGACTACCAGATCACGCTGGCCAAACATGAATCTGTCGGCTAGCATAAGCTTTTCGAGAAGCAGCCCATCAAATCGGTCCTAATCAGAAGGCATTGCCGCTGTCAGACAAAATGATCGCTCAGCTTTTAAATAAATGCTGGTGTGAAGGAAGGCGGTTGGAGATGTATAATACATTACAATGCAGAGCAGTATGCAGCAATAAGCGGCTGATCTGTTGTACAGAGAAACTATTAGTCACAGGGAACAAGTTGGGCTATTTCCTGTAATATATTTACAGAGAGGTTTGCAAGAACAATAAGACTGGGAGCAAGGACAGGAATGTGTCTTACAGCTGGCATGTACATTTTACACACACGTCCAAGGAGGGAACTGCCTTTGGTCACACTTATTAATCAGGAGACATAGAATTTATCCAACTATTTATTCAATGTTAACAATTGGAATTTGCCAATAGTGTTAGTTTCCAAAGGAACATAGCCTAACAGAAGAAGGCTTGTGACCCCACCTGAAAAAGGATGTTGATTTGGTGGATCACGAGTGTGGCCTTTTTGTGTTGGCAATGTTGGCAGGTTTACAATAAATAAAAAGGATATATTATCTGTTTGGCTTATATCTGTGGTACCCAAAACCTGGGTGTAAAGCATTTTATGGGCCATGTACATAAATAATTTCATTTCCACATTTGTCTCCTGTGACCTTCTGTACCTTTCTCACTTTTTCTAGGCCTCATGCCCTGTGGCAGGTAATTATGCTATCCTTTCCCAGAGTCACATTCCATATTTAATATATTATACACATTTATTAAACACAATTTGTTGGACGTTTTCTTGCTTTATGTTTTGCACTTATTTTTATTTTTTTTAACTTTACCATATTACCCCCTCTGTTTGAAGGCTGTTTCTGGAGTAGTTTATTCATTGTGGATGTACCATTTTAAATGTATTCCAGACGTCTGATTTTCCATCGCATCAGTTGTAGCTTTTAGATGACAGATTAGCATCTCATGTAGAGGGTTTGTCATATTTTGAGTGTTTTTTATCTGGGATGCACAGACACAGCTTAGAGTTACATATTGTACCCATTTGTCACAGTATAAATATACATTGCTCCCTCATGGCATTTGTCCTACTTTCAGGATTAGCCAGGACATCAATCATAAGTAATGTTTGTAAAGGTAGAAACAGATGAGGAGTGGTAACTTACCATATGGGCAAGTGCTTAAAACAGCTCCACTTCTATTTCCCTGGTCGCACCATCAGGATTTAGGACAACTTTAAGGCAAAATGTAAAAGGTTACAATTAATTTTTTTTACTTATAATATTTGTATAATATAGTTTAATGCTGGCCACACAATGTTCTGGCTCCTGAGAGAGTCAAAATCAGGTGGGTGATAGACAATAGACTGAAAAAGATTTGCCACTGATTCAAATAGGATATTCACACTGGCGTTTGAATTGTTCTTTAAGACTTAACAAGTTGATTATTGGTTCTGAGCATTCTTGGCATACTTTGAACCTGATCCAGATCTCATTTATCATACGCACAGAGAAGTCCACACGGAAGAGGTCAGTGCACTCCCCTGTCACTCTCCTCTCTTGTATGGAGTTTTGGACACATTTGTGTGCAGAACCCTCTCCTAACTTACCGCAGATCCGTGTGGAACAGCTGATTACCGCCCTTGTAGCGTGTCTGGCAGGGATTAGGCATGCGAAAGAAAGTGCCAGCCCCTTTCTTCTAGCCCCGTGCACTAGGATATCCTCTCGTAACATCTGGCAAGCACATGCACAGGGGAATTACGTAAGTGAATTGCATAAAGGCCGCCATACACTAGGGCGATTATCGGTCCCAGCAGGGTTGGCCTGATAAACGGGACAATTTCCCGCAAGGGAAATCTGTTATCGGCACCATACACCTCCTCTGCTGGGACCGATAATCCTAGCAGAAGAGGGGAGGGGGAAGGCAGGGCTCTCTATTGCGCTGCTGCCGAGCTATGTACAGAGCAGCATAGTGCATAGATCTGCAGCAGCGGTTATTACAGGGAGAAATACAGACAAGAATCAGCCGTAGCCGCGCTTCACACAGCGCAGATTCGACAGATCCCTGTCTGTACTACTCCCTGCAATAGCCGCTGCACTATCTATCTATCTATCTATCTATCTGTGCACTATGCTGCTCTGACAGCTTTGAAGGTATAATTCAAAGCTGACAGAGCAGCTTTGTACATAGATATGGAGCAGCGTCTATTGCAGGGATAGGGAGCCATTCAGCTTGCTGATTGGCTCCCTTAAAATATCGGGAGCTTTCTCCCGATATTTAATAACTTTCCAAAAGACCAAATAATCGCACCCGAGCGTTTCTGGTGCGTTTATTTGGCGTTTGGAAAAATGATCTTTGCCACTAACTAGAGCGATTATTTGCCCAATCACCTAAAAATTGGGTGATCGGGCAGATAATCGCTCTAGTGTATTGTGGCCTTAAGTCCCCTGTCTTTCGCAAACCAAGATCAGGCCCTTTGTTTTTTTTAGCTTAATACTGATTTATGTCTAATTTTTCCCATCCTGCCTTTGTCTCTTTCTCTTTATTTACACTGCTGATTAAAAGGCATGATTTAAATAAAATGTGATATCTTGACAAACCAGAACTGTCTTTGCATTTACACAATAAGTGGTAAAGAACTATTTCTTTATTATTTTTTTCTTCTACTTAAAGAAAACAGATTTGTTTTTCCCTATAATCCTTAACTTCTCTTTACATTTCTATTTATATTGGGTTTTTTTTTTCTTTGTTGTAGTTTATATTACAACAAGCAGGATCTCAGAGCGGGCTCCTGAGAATGTTTTGGTCAGTTCTGACGTGCTGACAAAAAAACCCAACAAGAATAGGTCTGATTTCCTGTTATGCAGAGCCATATATCACTGCCGTCCCTTCTGTGCCATTTGTCTGTGACAGAATGACAGGTGTCATTTATCACTCGTGCTGGAGGAAACTGTGGGAAGGATAAAAAAAATTTTTGGAAGCAGTCAGTGTCTGCGGGCTTCCAGATCATTAAAAAGGGGGGTTTCAGTTGAAATTTGTATGCAGCAGGATAACATTTAATGTCAACAGTGGAATAAAATTGAGCAAAACTATGTTTTACCATTGGGAATTATTAGCCAGAGCTGTCTCAGAGCTTTTTGTGTTTTAGCTCAGAGGAGACAATGCTTTCAATTTGGACTATGAGTCCCAGTAAACTGGAGAGCCACCTGTGTTTTTCTTTTCATGTTTGAAAGGAATCTCTAGGTAGCAACAGATAACAATTTTAGATAATAAAAAGGAGCTATAGGTCTTTCCCAAGGCTTGGGTATCCTGTGAACTTACAATATATGTGGCTTGTAATTCTGCATTAACAACTGACCGTATAAGCTTTGTTCTACTTCTCTAACAGGGACACTATAGGAGGTGTCTTCACCAGGAATACATTAGGGAATCAATTAGAACATTTCACACTGCAATCTCCTGTGATTTGGGATCAGAGGCACATTGGGAACTTAAAGTGGCCTTGGAAAAAAAATCTGCAATAGGACACATGTGAATGGGATTGATTGAAGTGGAGCTAACAAGGAAATATACTGGATTAGCACAGAATAAAGAACCTTAATAAGAGTAATGCTATATTTGGGTTGGGTTATGTATAGACAATTAAGTAGAAGATGAAGTGTTATGTAAGAGAGTTTAAGTAAAATAATCTGCTGACTATTATTTTGCAATACAATAAAATGTTTTATAGTAACTTCTAAACAATGCAAGTAGCATCCTATTGACAGCCACCCAATACAGAAAGTATCATAGTGACCTCAATTCTATACGGAGAGCATTATAGTGACTTCAGTTCTATATAGCTTGCACGTTAGGTATCACCACCCAATACTGTCAATATCTTGTATGGCCAATCTACCTCTGTTTGGAATAACAGACCGCATATGCGCAATCTACGTAAAGAAAAGTTAAGTAGATTACGTAAAAAAGATACTATTCATGCGCAGTATCAAATATCGGGAAACACTGGACGTGTATGCAATACGTCCGGTGTTGTGAATCCGGGCCAAGGTCATTATAAGGTCATCTATAAATCTTGCTTGTTCTACTCAGTGATAACATCTAACGTTACATACACACTATACACAGTGGCTCGGTGAGTAGCACTTGTGTCTCACTGCGCTAAGGTCATGAGTTTGATTCCCAGATTTGGCCTTATAATTGTGAAGTTTGTAGGTTCTCCCTGTGTCTGTGTGGGTTTCCTCCGGATGCTCCGTTTTTTTCCCACATGCTGGTAGGTTAATTGGCTGCTGACTAAAGTAACCATAGTCTGTGTCTATGTATGTATGTGTTAGGGACCTTAGTATGTAGCTCCAATAGGGGCTGATGTGAATGTCCTCTGTAAAGCGATGCGGATAATTTGTGCTATTACAAGCATTAATAATAATAATACAATCTCCACATGTGATCAGACAATCACCTGAAAAACTACATGGTGAAACAGGAACAATTTCTGCTGTACATATTGAAGATATATTTTACTAAATGACTGTACTGGTGAAATCTTCTGTTGGTATGCAATTGTGCAGAGAGAGAAAAACACCAACAAATTTGCTTAATAGGCTGGACAAAGATTGGACTATAACAGTCCACAATGCAGTACAGCAGATAGAAATTCCATGGTAAATCAGTGTTATAACCTGAATAATCCTTTTAGAAGTATATGTTGTTGTTGTTCTAGTCTCCAATGTAAAAAAAAAAGCACAAACAGTGTACAGTTCCCCAAATATTAGCATTCAGCTTTATAAGCCTAGGCTGGTATTGTTACAACTGGTGTCCCTGCTATTTTTATGTTACCAGTAGTAAGATTTATCAGCCAGGGGTTGCATGCCAATAAGACTAGGGTTTTTTCCCATCACCTGTGGGATATTATTATCATTTTTAATCAGTCATTTTGTCTTTTTGCAACTATAGGTGTCACCTGGCCCACTTTACAACAGAGGGCCAGATCCAGAGATGGGAATTACTGCCCACTTGTGCTAGGTGCTTAAGTGGGCTGAATGGACTGGAGGGCTTAGTTCCATATGATGACTTTTAGGATCAAAGGGGCTGTGCTTCCTCTGCGCCTGCTAAGGTGGACAGGGGAAATCATGTTAATTATACAGTGTGGGTGTCCCCACCCACATACAGTTGGATCAGCGGTCGCATGGACCATAGGACCAAGTCTTCCATATGACAACGTAAGTCACACTTGTTACACACGAGAGAGGGAAGCGACAGGGTGAATTCACTCCCCTCACTCGTGCAGACGGACAGACCCCCATAAGTACGAAACATGTACAGGGGTCTGAATCTGGTCCAGAGTTACTGGCATGATGGTACCAAAGAACCACAAGTGCCAGCATGCTTTCGCTGCAGGGCATGTTGGCACCAGAAGTTCCACAAAGAGAAATAAGAATAAAAACTTTATAAAATGAAAACTCCTCCAGACCCTCATTTGCCCTTGTTTATTACCAAAAAGGGAATTCTTGCTTGTAATCTGCTCAGCGCTATTTCCCCCTAACATAGAATAGACTAACCCAAGAACAATGTCTCGGCCCTGTAGACCTCTCAAATATATTTTACTACTCCTCGGCAAGAAAGAGTCAGGGCGGAGCTGAAGGAACTAATTTGGAAATGATCCAGTCTTCTAATAAATCAGAAAAAAAAGCGCCAGACATGAAGCTTGATGTTACCACTGGGGCCTCCAAAGGAAGAAACAAAACAATGTTCATTCTTCATCCAAACCTTTTCGAAAATATTTTCTCCTTGTACTTTGTAATTCAGTTTTATTGTTTGCAAATCCATTTCCTTTGACAGCACTCTTGGTGTTACACACACGCAGCGAGTCTGCGGTGTCTTTTACATCCGTGCTGCACTCAGGAAGAGTCTTCTCTTCTAGTCCATTCCAAATCCTTTCCAGTGAGGGGGCGCAGCTCTGAAATATCTCCCAGTTGACAAATGCTGTGACTTTCATATACCCTCTGAAATTCAGCATTAAAAAAATAAAGGAACGTCACTATTTCCTGTAAGGTTTCCCTTGTTTACAAGTGAACACAATACATTTCATTGAATGGAAACTTTTGCAGTTTTTAACACTACAAAAACTTGAAACAGCTGTTTTTGTGTCTATATGTTAACACATTCCTCCCAACGTTGAGGGTATTGGAGTCAAACTGGAGGCATTTAAAAAAGTTGGATGTGAAGAGGGCACGGCCACACCCAAGGGTGTGCCTAGAACCATCAGAGGGCCTTAAAATGTCTATGTCCACTGCTGGTAGATGCACACAGCAGGGGACAGGACCTGACCTGACTCTTTGGTGATGGAGAAAATAGAATTTTGGACTGGGAAATAATAATGCACTGTTGGTAAATCTGCAATATACATTATTATCCCTTTTGGCAGGAGTATATTCTTCTTATCTTGCAAAGCTGGAATTATATTGTTAAAAAGGTTCATATAGAGTTTTAAGAAGGTAAAATGCCAGCTTATAAAATGCTCTTGGACTGATAGAAGCTGGTATTGAGTGTTGCTATCTGATTGATCTGCATTACTTTGGGGCCCATAATTGTTCTGTGAGCAAGTTGGCAAAGACCTGACATTGTCAAGAAGTGCCTTTTTGTTGGCTATTAATGCTGTCAATCTCCCATCTACTTAGCACCGATGTACCCTGCCGAGCTTCATTTCCACGGACTGTGTCCCCTGCCGTGCTAAATGATTGTGACCCAGCCATGTATATTACAAGTGGAAAATCAACATGCACTTAAATTATATAAATTATAGTAATGCAATAATTACTTAACTTCAGAATACACTCCCTTTCAGACCAGGTACTTATGCATTTTGTTCACTGTCTGGAGCTGTGGGGGATTAGCATTTGAGGGAAGTGCCAGCTTCCTAGTTGACAATAGGCATTAAAGTTCAGTAGAGGAGTACAATCTGACATTGGACTTTGTAGACATTTTGGGCCCATTGAATACAAATCACAATATGCATGTGTTGTTTTAATTTGTATATTGAATGGGTTTAACATAGTTTTTGCTGTTTTGGCTATCTTATTGTCATATTTTGATAAGGAATTTAAATAAACCAGATTAAGGTTTTTTTTCATGTTCTAAGTGTTCAGTGCTGTATATTGATATCTGTGATCAAAATCTAAGGGAGGAATATACTGTGGGAGAAATCTGAAGTAGATGAACAACTGTGCTGTTTCGGTTGTCCCTGGCTGCCTCCTGTGGTACCTATAACCACCTACAGCTACGAAACGGATGAAAAGCATTAACAAACACGGAGGTTTTGATGGCTTCCTGTCAGCCATAAGATTCTTGTGGGTATCTATAATTGACAGCAATATCAAACTTATTAGGAGAGGAATGTACAGATTGACAAAAGTTATAGACTAAAATTCATAGTTTTATATGGCAAACTCTTAGGTTTAGCTATTAGCTTCTACTGTGTTAACTTCTATTAGATCCCCTAAATGAAGATTTAGGAGTCAGTGTAGAGGCCAAGTTGATGCATCATGTCCATTTTTAGCTCAGTGGCACTGCCATGAAGGTCCAGACACACCTGCTCTACAAGAAGCTAAGAAGATGCAAGGGGATGGGCTGTACATGGAGAATGTCTGTATGAAGCTTCTTCTTATTAAGTGTGGAGAATTAGGCAATGACCTACAACGCATGCATAGCAAGTCATTTACGCTATCTACGACGTACGACTTAGGTATGTAGATTGAATATGTTGCAGTTTCTAAAGACCGCACATAGTAGGTTAGGAAGAAGGAGGCTTGCCAGTGCCGCCTCGGGGGGTATTTAGGTGGGTGTGGGGAGGCATTCTTTGTGCGTATTTTGCTTCATAGGAAGGAAAATATGCACAGAAAGTTAAGGTGCCCATTAGGCACCTAAAACCAGGATTCGGGGGGGCGGTTTCGGGTCTGGACAGGAGAGTTAGGTGCGGGTCGGCACTCACCTAACTCTGTCTTATCTCTGAATACAGAGACGGTCCTTGGTGTTTCTCAAAAAGTAAGGGACAAAAAGCAAGTATGATATTTTACTATAGAATTCTTATATCCAACAGGCAACTATAGGGTAAATTAAAAAAAATGATCTCATCTTGTGACACGTGATCACAGGCTTATTATACCTAAGTTCTCAGTTAATGCTTGTGATCAGCATGACAATATAACATGCAAAGTAAATCTTAGTATATAGTATATACTGAATATACCAATAGATCTGAGCCAAGGAGTTTAATATGCATTTGTGACACACAAGCCAACAGCTGTAAATTCTTTAGCCATTGAAATCTCTCTCAGATATGGGGGCAGCGGTTTATTCTCTTCCTGAAAGCCATAAGTCATTTCCAAATAGGTGCAATAACTTAAATATAATTAGCATGTTCTCATTTGACTTAAAAAGTAAATGCAGGTCAGCACAAAAGGAGGAGGTCGCCTTGTAAATGTGTAATAAAAACAAGCCTTTCCTTTTTCAGCACATCTCATGTTTTTTGGACAGGATATTAATTTTGAATATTAATGGAGCCCGGTGAGACTCTTGCATTGATATAGTGGTGTAAACTGTATTCCTATACACAGTGGAAGAACAACAGACCTATTAATGATGAGGCTCTGCTACGCTACATAGCCAACACATCCATATTTTATACACGATAGTTAAACATCAGCGACTGAACCAATTTTTTAAATTGTAAAGCAGCATTACACCGTGGCTTTTTTCCTTTACAAATGCTAAAATATGAATCATTTAGAGCGCTATACAAATATAACATAGTGCAGTGCAGTGGCTGAGTAAAATCATATTTTTTGTTATGACATTTATGTAGCAACATTCTATGAATAGCGTTCTAATAGGACTAAATGTGTTTTCTTTGTTCTGTAAAGTCAATTAAAAGAAATTATGCACCAAAAGGCTACTTAGGAGAAGTGGTATATATCATAGATGGGAAGTTTTTCATTAATCTAGAGAAAAGACATTCTACCCCTTAAATGCATTCCAAAACAATATTTAAGTTCTTAATCTGTATTCTTGCTTTCTTTCTAGTTCGGGTAATTAAAGACAAAGGGCTGGAACCAGACTTAAGAAGGGGCTTGAAATTAATCCTGATTCACACTTAAGAGTGAGTTAGGTGCAGGCAGATGAGCACCTAACTCACCATTCCAGCCCCCAACCTGCCCCCAGATTTTAGGTACCTTATAGCATTTACAAGTGCCATAGGGCTACCTTTATCTGTCCGTGCAATGTCCGTACGGACTATCATGTCTTTGGGCCTGATCCAGAGCTACGAAATTGGCCGATTTCGTGCGAGCGTACGACCGTTTTTTGCGTATTTTCGTACGAAAATTCGCACCGCGCATGCCCAGTATGACAGCTTCCTGTCGGCTGGACGACATGAGTGTATATCGTTCGTATGGTGTGCGAATTTTTCGCTCGAGGGGCGTGCGTTCAGTACGACGGTCGGCTGGGCGCTCGTTTTACAACAGGGAGGCGGGGATAGCCATTTAAATTGTACAGTATGGGCGTGCTAAGCCCGTACGCTCAGCGTATTTTGTGCGAAATTTCGTACGGCCGACGGCCGTACCCAGTATAGGGTATAGGCGCCGTAAGCAGGTACTTTACTATGGGAGTGTTAGGGGCGTGCATGTTTATTCGCACGGTCGAACGTACGCATTCGCCCGCCGTGCGAATTTTCGTAGCTCTGGATCAGGCCCTTTGACACAATATTCGTGTGATGTTCCCAGCTTTACACTATTTTAACATGTTAAAGTGTAATTTAAATGTACATGTGCAGTTTTTACGTATGTACACAGGGGGTTTATAACAGGGCACCCGCCTCGGGCCCTATGCCCTGGGGTCCCCCATGTTAGCTTCACTTTCAGAGCCGCAGTCACTTGTACACTATGGGCCTGATTCAGAGATGCGATTTTATTGCTATTAAGGTGCGTATATTTAGAATCTTAAGAAATTTGCATCATTAATAGTGCAACGCCATCTACGTAGAGGTTAGGATCCTAAATTCAGTAAGCGCGGACCTGTGAATCGATCGCAAGCACTTAAGATCCGAAGTGCTGCGTAAATCTGGGACCCAAAGGATTTGCATAGATATGGGCGGGGGGAGGCATTGAGATGAGGGAAAGTGGGCGCGAGCAGACACTTAGGATCTTAAATAAACGCAACTAATTCACTTAAGATCTCAAATGACAGCGCAGAGTTAGGGTTAGTCAATGGTGGTCTAACTTTAAGATCCGCCGCTGTTTGCAAGGGGAGTGACTGTTTATTCAGTGAGTTGTAACCTGCTCCGACCTGACACTTAGATGCGTATATTTGAGATCTCATCGGCAGCGGATCTCTGAATCAGGTCCTATATTAGTAGCATGCCGTGGCTCTATAGATGTTGCCGGAGATTAATAGCGGCGAAGGTTATCCAAAACAACTGTCCCCAGCGGTATCTACAGAGCCATGGAAGGCTACTGATATAGTGTAGCAGACTGCCGTGGCTCTGAAAGTGAAGCTGATGAATGTTTATAAACAGCCCTAGTCTGCACATGTGCAGGTCAGGCGTCGTTCTGCAATGCGCTTGCACTGCTTGCTGGATGGGTGGGTCCTCCGAGGAAGCTTTGACCTAGACCCCCTCACCACTGGTACGGATACCTGCATACAACTGCATTGTATTCTTTAGGGAGAATAGTAATATTCCAGAGAAATATTCATTTATTTAGGAGAGGGAAAATTGACAGCAAATGCCAGAAATACAATAGTAGAAGTAAGATCAATATATAGCATTAAATATCAGTTAAACAGAATGTATCTGTCAGTCTGTCACTTTACAAAAGCGTGAAATGGTAACCGTTGACTTCTAAAGAATATGCATAAAATGCATTATACTTTTCTCTCTTTATGTACTGGTATTTCATATTTCATCATTACATATCTAGCAGCTGATCACAGTGGTTCATATAATCTGTTCATATAGCATAACTTTCCATACAACATGTTTTTTATATTATACAATAGATGCAAATGACATATTGTTAATTTCTAACTAATTTACTGTGACCTTTTAATCCTTGAACTGAAGAGACAAGAAGAAGCATTGTATCCCCTTAAACATAAGCCTTCTAACCTCATTATCCAATGTGATTTAAAACATAGACTCCCTTAGAAGATGCTGAACAAGAAACAATAAACTAGGAAGAGCAAAAAATGTCACTTTTCCTAAGCATGAGGTTTGGCAGCGTGTATAGCAATAATCTTCTTACAGACAGGAGCATGGACTTAAGTTTTTTGACCTTGATGACCAGTGAGCAGCAAATGGTTTGGCACAGCCTAAGTTGGCACCAAAGAAGATTTTGTCTCTGACATTCTTTCAGTAATCACCTCCATTTAACCAAATTTGTCATGATACATGTTGGGCACAGCTCAGCAAGAGACTGATACCAATTTTAAGTGCAACAAGACAGTCATAATCAAGATAAAATCCTACATAGGTTACATGTTGGGACTATAAGAAAGAACATGAGGTTCTGAGATAGGTTCCTCTGCCCTGGGATTTGTAAGCATCTCAAACAGTTACAGATAGAACTTCTGTTGCTCATGTTTTGGAGTAACCTCAGCATATACTGTACCTTTACTGAACACAATTCTATTTGTACACCAAAAAGAAGATATAGAGCGCTTCACAAGTTTCCTATTTTATTGATAATATACCAAATATTCAAACATATAATTTAATATTACATAAAATAGACTGGCAATCATATAGATGAAATTAGCAAAGTTCATCAAGAGCTTAGTACTCGGGCTGTTGATCAGGCTGTTGATCTGATCGTATTTTTTACTAAAGACCTTAAGTACAGCAGTGCTCCAGTAGATCAAGCTAGGGTTGTATTTTCAGATATGGGGCCAAAGATTTGCCCCTCGTCTATGTCGAGCATTGAAGATATTTATTTGAGTTGGTGCAAGCAATCATTCGGTACTGACTGATCTGCAGAAATTAATTGGCTGTCAAAATGTATTAACAGTTGAGTCAATATTTTGATAGAGGCCACAGGTTAGGAAGTGGCATGTTTACCTGTTACAGGTAGACCTGTTAGTCTGGTCAGAAGAATTTGTGATTTCCAATATTGATGTCATATGAGCAGGGCCTATTTGTATGCTTTATATATTGATTTGTGTGGCCTTCATTCACCCCCTATTTGGTTGTCTGCCATTTTACCTGTTTCTTGTACCTCATATTTTTTTTTTTTTTCTTAAAAGCGTTATCAAGTCTGGTTTTTTTATTTGTATTCTTGTGTAACAATTACTATTTATAGAAAGCCAAACAAATTATTCAGTTCTTTACAAAGAACAGCTAATCATTTATTCACATCAGTCTCTGCCCCAATCCAAATTTCCTACCACACACCTATTTACTCAGACACCATAAATAAGGCCTTTGTTTCTTATGGACTAGTTCACACAAGGAGAATAAGAGTAGCACAAAGCCTCCAGGTGCTCATGGGATTCCACAGAGGCAATTCCATGTATTGTCTCTATCTTCAATCACAACACACATGCAAATTCATGCACTATAAATTCATTACACCATCATAAACTATTTTAACTGACAACAAGATAATATGTATCTTAGTATGATCTTAGTATCATAAATGTTTTTTTTAATTGCTGTGTAACTGTGTTAATTCCCCCTTTGCTCCAGGTCTTCTGCCTTCAAATGCCAGCATTTATTGATGAAACATCGAAAAGGAGGAAATTTGGGGGAGCATGTTTCCTTATTCTATTGTTACATTACTTTAGGATAGTTCATAGTAATAAGTTCAGGAAGTGCTCTCAAACCATCATTTTAATAAGAGTAACAGAAGCACTGATAACAAATACATATATGGCATTGCATTTCTTTTAACAAATAATGGGGGATATTAATAAGTGCAGAGTCGCAAAGCACACTTATTGTTGTCTATCTGGCGAGAATTAGGCAGGCAAAGTTTATATAACCCCCTTTCCTTCAACCCATATGGAAAACCCATCGTGCAGAACTGAGTTCCATACTATAAGAGTTGTGTTGCGTAACATCTGCCAGTTGAAGTCAGGGTATCCTTCTTATTTCTGGATCTGTTTCATAGTTACTGTGATCTATTCACGATTCTACACCCAATTCTGTACATTTCCACACTGAAATGATTCCATGCTGGATCTTACAGAATTCCCAGAATGCAGTTCTGTGACAGAGTGCATCCTTCCTGATGATTCTACTGCCTCTGTTCTTCAGCCATTATAACCACCCCCACAAAGGCTGACCTAGTTAGGAAGAGTAAGGACTATCGTTGCTGATTGCTCGGGACACAGTACACACTGGAGAATAAAAGCAGACATTGGGACATCGTTGATCGACGATTGTCATGTGATTGGAACGATAAACATCAGATAACTCTCAAGTGTATACCCTGTTTAATACTGCTCGAAAGCCATAAAATTCAACATGGTTTTCCATAGATGTAACTTTCCATTAGAGTTACTCTCATTCTCAGCCTCTGCATTCAGTCCACCATAATGAATTCCCACAAAATATGATTCCGCCAAATTGTATTAATAAATCACACAAAACAACTGGATGCATTGGTACATACGTATATATATCCCTTTATTCTATAGAAAATCAACAAATATCATTTGAATTGACCCTGTAGTTATATGAAAACCACAGCTCTCATAAAATAGTGTCATCATTGGCATACTCATTATATGCATTTATTTGTCTCTATTATTAACTGTTGTTTTTAATGGCCCCAACATTAAATGATATGATGGGTCTTTTCATTGAATCTGACAGGGTTAAAAATTTTACTGTGTCTGAAAGATAATAAACTTCCAGAGCTGTGTGGAGCCAGCAGAGTCTTTGTTGACAGCATGGGGCTTCTAAGAGAACATTATACACCATTTAAAATGTTATGGAAATAATGCCTTTCCTTGCATTCTTTCTGTCTCTGACCTACACTTGGAGATAAGAAAAAGTTTTGCTTAGAAAATACATCATAAATCAAGAGCTAAACATACTGCCTGTTTTTTTTCCACTCTACAGTGGCTACACAATAAATGACATTCCCAGTATAACTGATGGACTCTGGTTGGCAGTTTTGTCTGTACTGTTACAAAAGAAAGATATAAAAATACAATTCTGTCTTTTCTGTCTTTTGGGTCAATACAGCCATATGTCAGAGGATGGAATGTTCATTCTTTGGCAGAAGCATCAAAGAGGGTCTTTATTTTTACCCCCCTCAATAGCTTTCATATTTATGTACTACCATCCAGTGCTGGTGGAAGGAATGTCATAACTTCTCACGAGAGTCATTTTGTGTAGTTACACACTTATCATGTATCAGTTTCTTGTTCAGAGAGCATTCTAGTGTGCAGCGCCCTCTGCTGTTGGTGTAAAGTACCAGACAATATTTTTTGTGATTTTCACAACTATTTATTTATTTATTTAAGAAAAGTTTTTAAGGGGGATTCAGTGTCACAATAATAAATTGATGTTTTTAGTTAAGTGTGGAATGATTGAACCAAATCCACCTTACCAAGTGAATGGGAGACCAATACCATGGGAGACCAATTCCGATGGGAGAAATTGAAAATGGGAACGGTTTGGAAGTCTGGAACTCAATGGCACCGTAATATATACCTATAGGGCCTCATCCAGAATGACGAAACGTAATCGCATTTCAAAAGAGCACATGCCCACAAATTACACTTCCCGCTGTGCAGGAAGCATTTCTGACAGTGGGGCATGCATACTTGTGTATGTATAGGGGATGAGAGGTCATTAGTAAATAGGGCTTCGTTCACAGTTACGCACCGGTCCTGTTTTCCATGGGGCTGGTGCATAATATTTAAGGTAGGGTCTGATTTTGGAAGTGTTCATGTATGAGGTGCATGGACTCCATTCACATGTACTATATGGACTATAGAATTGCATGGCGATCCTTCCTCTGAATTATTATCTCTGGACTTCTGGATCAGACCCATACTGTACAATATGTTGGAAATCCATGTGACAAAAAATAGAATTTCTGGATTACACAGATACCAATACAATTGCTACAATCATAGCAAGAACAGAATGCAAAATGCAAGAATTTTATGCTTCTTACAACATGCCCACTTTGGATGGATCCGAACCATTCTGCTTTACCCTGAATAGAGTTCTGTATTCATATTTTTATACTGTAAGCTGTCACAATGAGTGCCCCTTCTCCATATCCTCTATATTTGTTTGGGTTCTAAAATGGTTTGTGTTTAATATGAATTGTCTGTGTTTTTTGTATTGCCTTAAACAAACACTATTTTTCTATCACAGCATATGCTGCGCACACAGATAGCAATTCTGTAGCTCAACATAAGGTTTTTTCTTATCCTGATTTTTTTTACAACCTTACATTTGAAACATGCTTATTTAGCATAGGATGTAGCGTGTGACCTCTCTCTAAATGCTGTTGGATTGAGTTAAATAACCATGCAGGTAGGTTGGCAAATGCACTTACAGCTTTTTTTTAGGTGCACTTACAGCTTTTATTTAGGTGCATGTATAGACCTGAGCAATACTATGTTGAAGTGCAAGGGGAGGCAAATATAAATTGTGAAAACAGAATCAGCATTGAGAGGTGACATTTCTTAGCTGAATTCTATTTTGTAGGTTAAACATATGAAAAAAATTAAAGCTATGTAAAGCTATGCAGTATTTGAGTTCTATGTGCAAACGTA
This sequence comes from Limnodynastes dumerilii, assembly GCA_011038615.1. Classification (NCBI taxonomy): domain Eukaryota; kingdom Metazoa; phylum Chordata; class Amphibia; order Anura; family Limnodynastidae; genus Limnodynastes; species Limnodynastes dumerilii. The sequence continues at coordinate 113,262 of WWET01000432.1, read as the reverse complement.
AAAGTATTTTCCCTGCAAGCTAAAGATTTAAACTTAATTAGCACCCCTTACCTTGCAAAATGGTTTAGCCGAGCTGTACACTTGCACCTATTTTGCCCTTACTTCCAAACTCTGAATCAGCCCCAAAATCATTTAGTATGATCACGAGTAAAGATGGTCATGCACTAGAGTGGTTATCGGCCCGATCACCTAATTATCAGGTGATCGGGCAATTAATCGCTGTAGTAAGTGATCAGGATCAATTTTTCAAACAGCAAATTAACGTACCAGAAACGCTCTGGTATGATTATTTGGTCTTTGAACATGTTTGATTTATATTGCCAGCAAGCTCATGATATTTTGGAAAATGATCACAACCATAGGTCACAAAAGAGGATCTGCAGTCTTTTTTTTTTTTTTTACCAGTTTTTAGCATTATACTTGCTTATTCTTTCAGTTGTCTTTAGTTTATTATTATTAGACATATATATCATTATGAATCAATTTCACTACTAATATTGCCTCATGTGGAGCCAACTATACAAAACATAGTTTTCTATTATCATTATGTTATCTGACAGCCAGTATAATACTATGAAACTGACACAAGCATTGCTTGCCTTTTTACCTGGAGAAGTCTTGCACTAAAAGTTTGACCAATGCAACCTAGAACTTCATTATATTGATAGTTGCTATTTACCAAATATTTTGCCTCTAACAAAAAGATGTTATAACTAGAAAATATCAGTTTCGGCCTGTGTTGCTTACCATTCAACAATGACAATATATTCAGAGCAATCAAGGATTGAAGCTTTTGATTTAATAACCTTCCCCTGAGAGACTTGGAAACATGTATCAATCTAAAGACATAGTGGCTGCTTGTATACCAATCCCATCTGAAATAATGGAGCCAGAGATGTTGACTGAAATTTCTATGACTGTCTGCCGCATCATTTATGTATTCTGAATAAATGGTTTCCAAAGAACTTACCTTTCTATTCCTTGTGTATTCCTTAGGGCACATTTGTATTCTGATCACTATAGACATATTTCTTTGCATATCACTTTAATATTACAAGATGCTTCTATGTACGTAAATAAGTCCCTTTTCATAATGTTTTTTGGCTAGTAGTTACCACTGTCAGACAGCGAATTGCATGCATTTCTTGTGTATAGTTTTACATGGACAAAAATTACCCAAAAAGGGCCAGTACTGTTATTTCAAGAGTGCTTCAATCTTAAATGTTTCATTGAGATGAGGTTTAAATTATGGCTTAGAGGAAAGATAAAAGCTAATGTAGAGAAGAGACATTAAAGTATTTCAGCTTTTAGTCTGTAAGTATTGTGGGTGTTTGGTGATAGCAGTGTGTATCAATACAATTCTGAAAGCAAAACAACTTAGGAAAGGTTAGGTGTTTGTTTGCTGCATTGTGTCTGAATAGGAAACAAACTTCTTGAGCTGTAATAATCGCTCAATGACAATGACACCAGCTTAGTAACATTGTTTTGAATAGAGACTCGTGTTCTGCAGCTGAATTAGAGAGATGGCAGAGGTGGCTTGAAGAGTATTGTTTTTGTGGGTTTTGTGTGTTTTTGTTTTTGTTTTTATAAGTGGTTGCTCGTAGACTACTGGTTACGCTACTTGCTTGTATAATAATCTAGAGATACTGGTAAAGGAAACGGGGCTACAGGAAGGTAGATGGGACTATTTAAGAGCTCTGTGCACCTTTATTTTGTTAACTATTATTCAAAAGCCATCAACAAAATCAACAAATAATGTGTATGTCCAACAATTTAATGATTTGCAGGAAGAACACCCCGAAGTGTATGTATTTGCGGCTTGAGATGCTGCAGAGATGTAGAGAGGTAGCTGGTCTAAAACTCCCATACTGCCACCTCAGGGTTTTTTTTCGCAATCTTCGACTACGGTAATAGATGACTATTACCTATAAAGATATTGTGGCGTTTTTATCATTACACCCAGATTACAAAATGCAGAATACATTTACAGCAGTGTTTTCAATAACTTTGGTCAGTATTTTCCAATAACTTTGGTCAGTATTTTCTGTGCCAAGGAAAATCCCAGGCTTCCTGTTCACCTTTCTATCATGCTCAGAACTATGCCCCTTTCCCCATTGCTTGCACTTACTATTAATTGGACCACCTTTAAGTGCTACAGACCCTGAAACACAGATAAAACTGCTGGTCAGATCTGATGGATGCACTTGTTTCCCAACCATAAGCTGTCTTGAATTCATGTTAGACACTAGGAAAGTACTAGTTTGGTTAATTATATTTGAAAGATGGGTGGAAAAACTATACCATTGGCCCCAGATGTACGCACCATTTATTCCGTACGTTTGGAGATCCGTCCAACAGGATGGTGCATCCCCTCTGCCCACTTAAACTCCGTAAGATGGGTCGGTGGAGGGGGTGACATTTAAATTATACAGTCTAGTTGGGATCGAGGAGTAACGCATGGATCAGCGATCCTACGGACCACTGATCCACAGGTGTGATGTAAGGCAGCATAAGTTACCTAAAGTCTGCACAAGAGAGGGGAGAGATGGGCCAGTTAGTTCATCCCCCTCTTCCTTGCGGACTGCCAGACCTCTGTGCGTGTGAGGGTACAGGGGTCACCATACATTCACTGCAGATTTTGACTGAAAGTAATATGCAAAAAATTGATGTGTAACATGGATTGAAATAAAATCAATTTGTGAACATTTAGAAGACTTTCAAAGTTCCTTCAAGGAACTACTGACCTCATAAACGATGTACATTAGTGTATTTCAAGACTACATTGTGAATACATTTTGAATTCATCAAAACTTTATAAAACCAGTTTTATCGAAAACATCAGTTTGTTCCCAGTAGACATCAGCAGAAACTTTTCTCTAAAAAAAGGAAATAATACAATACTTCTTTGTCTGCTATAATAACGACTCCCAGTCCTCAACAGGCACATTTTACAACATCATATTTAAATGTAAGTTTTGTGTGTTTTAATAGGGGCTCTCAGCTTTTTAATATCGTGGAAACATTAAAAGGAACAGAGGCCTTGAAGCCATCTCTCCAAATGGAACCTGTCATAAGAAGTGCTGCGATGCGTGTCCCCTTTAAGAGACTGGCGAATTAAATGTTCCTGTATGTGAATTTTTATATTGTACACCGCATTTGCTTTATAGCTACAATTAAGTTAGATGTACCGATAACAATGTCTGCTTTCTGTTCTAAATCGCGCATTTCAGACACTGCAAATTCTTTTATTATCAAATCCACATGCTTTTAATTGCAATTATGGTCCCTTATGAGCCCCCTGGGAGGGCATGATTGCAATTAAAAATGTAATTTAAATGTTAATTAATTACATTCATTTTCTAAACTGGGAAAAATTCATTAATTATTTTCATGTGCCATGCACTTACCCTAAATACATTACCTAGTAAATGTTTTCTTTTTTTCTCCCTCCAAATTAAGTGTTATGTTTATAAAACAGGGAGTTTAATACCCTTTAACATTTTGGTAGGACGTTCTTACAAATTATGGCTCTAAAATTAATTAGTTTAAGCTGAGTGTATCGTGCGGGAGGAAATTAGAGCATTGTACTTCATAATTTTAACCATGTTAATCAGGTAGAGAGGTATTTATTTATGTTTGCACTGGTAAGGGGTTAAAGGCCAGTTGTAGTCATTTTCTAACATCATTGTTTTAAGGAATATTTAAAAAGAGCTTTTTCTTTAAAACTACTCTTCTCCACCAAGTTCTCACACTATTTTCTTACAGGTTAACCTGTTTGGCACATTCCTTTATATAGGTTTGTTAAAGCAGTCTGTGATAAACAAACTAATATTTTCTTCAGAATTTGCTGCTTCACTTGTGTGATTTTGAAATACTTCCTATAGATGGAATTTAATGCTCTTTAAATAATTCTATTTATGCCCCACAGCCTATCCCTAATCCTCTATGCTCCACAGCCTAACCCTAACTTTTACCCTTAAACCCTAACCTTATCCCCGCTGCAGCTGAAGTCAGACTGACTGTGACGGTTTGCTCCAGCAAGGAGACCTGGAAAACATGCACTGTTACTGGTCCCTGAGGTCCAAGGTTAGGAAACTTGTGTTCAAAAAGGTGGTTAAGGAAGCAGGCTGCCAAAAGGATGTATGTGGAATGGGTCTCAGGCATTGGCCTAACTATAGGGGCAGCAAGGGGTGCGGCTGCACTTGGGCGCTACCCTTGCACTATAATCAAGCTGTCAGGGGCTGAAAGTTTAAAACAGTGCTTGGCACACCATGTATTCTCACATTGCATTTCTAAACAGTACTCAGCACTCATCCATGGAATGCGACCGCTGTTTAAGCTGTCAATCTCTGATAGCTTCTATCGGCAGACGGTCCTGCCTCCATCCTTTCCAACTCCACTCCCAGTTCTGCCCATCCAGACCCGGGCCTCCTTGTCATGGGTCCTGAGGCTGTCATGTTCCGCCCCTGTTCTCAGGGATTGCTGAGGAAGAATAAAGGCATGTTATGGTGCACATATAAAAACTATTAATATTGTATCAGTAGAAACCTTTGTGTTAAGAAAGAGTAGAGTATTTAGGGAAGAGTGTTTGATAAAAGACACAAAATGTAAATGACAAAAACCCCTAATCTGCACCCTTTGCTGGTTATTTATGTCTTAGCTTAATATCATAGTATATCAGAGAGAATTTGTCTGAATACATGAATTTCATTGTACAGTATTAAAGAATAGCTGATGTGCACATCCTGCAGATTCAGCTTCCAATACATGTCTTGAGGAACTACTATTTTTGGATCACTGAACAGTTGCATATATACATACTTTATGTTTCTCTGTACAGGGGGTTGCATTAGTCCCAATTCAGTTAGAGGGCAGCATTGAGCCTGTGACCAAACTCAATATATACAGAATGCAAGATATTGATAATAAGTGTTCTATAGGTTATTTTTTAACAGCAAATCTCGTTTATATTTATTTTGTAAAATATATTTGGAAAAAGGCAGGATCTGATTGGATGCTGCCGGCAGCACCTTCATTTCTACAGTGACCTGTGGAACAGTGATCATAAGCGTCACCCATGATAAAGATTCCATATAAGGCAGAAAATATTGGGAATTAAGCTACATAGGAATGCTGGTATCTGGTAAATGTACTGGCTAGAAAGGTTACAGTGTATACAATAGAATACCGGAATGTTATGACAGTAGCAGAGTACAGGACATAGAATGTAGTTAGTATACTGGGAAGTTAATTTTTACTATATAGAATAAAATGGTGGACTACTGTAATTGTCCAAGGTAGATTGGTTAATGTAATATAATATTACAGGCGTGTGAATGCATGAAAGAAAGCGTTTTTTCCCAGTTAGTTCACAGTTAGCTGAGAAATCAATTGCTTCTGCCTCTAGTCGATGCAGAGTCACCATCAGAAATTGTGGGGCCTGGGACTGACAAAATATGCAGGGCCCTGGGCCCCCCCCCCCAAGTTCCAAAAATGAAAATGAGCCTCTCTTTCAGCTCCAGGGCGCAGTCCGATGGAGCTCCTCCCCTGATAATGACATCATCACACGGAGTGCAGCGGACCTTCGGATCTGTAATGCAGAGGTCTGAAACGTAGGGCATTCAGACCTCAGCCATGAAAGTATGAAAATGCAGTAATTTTTCTACTAGTGTGCTGGGCAGGACAGAGAAGGACATGGGGCTATCCTGGGCCCCCTCTCTGTCTGGGCCCGGGACACTAGGCCCGTCTGTCCCCCCCTGATGGCAGCCATGAACTGGGTTATTCACGCCTGTCTCCCCATGAATTGGAGTGGCGCTGACAAAATAATCTCTGTCTGTACTGTGCTGATACTGGGAACTTTCATGCCTCCTGCCCAAAGCGTACAGGAAACACACGCTCCTAGTTGCCCCAAGGGATCGACAACTAGGATCTTCTCAACAGCTCCCTATTACCTCTGAAGGTTTTATTAAGCTCCTGTATATGTTGGTATCTCTGCTTCATGCCAATCAGTCTTGTGTCTGCTGAGATTGTGGCAAATCTGGCTTTATCTACCAAGCCTTTGGAAGAACCCTTGGTCCTCACTGCAATTGATGGCAGTCAGATTAAATCCACTTTGTTGCAGTTCTGTTCAGCCTCAGTACAGCTTCAGGTGGGGGCACTTCATTCAGAAACAGTCTCTTCTTTAGTGCTGCCTTCAGCTATCTGTCCAGTAGTCCTCGGGTTACCCTGGTTGAGACCGTTTTCTCCTACTATTGAAATACCTCGCAAATATTGTCCTGGGGGGTTAACTATCATATGCCCTGTCTGCGGTCAGTCACTCCTAAGTGTAGTTCCTGTGGCTGCAGCCAGTCATCTGTTTAAGACAGTCCCTACAAGTTCTGAAAATCCACTTCCAGGAATTACTCCTCATTATGCACATTTCTTGGATGCGTTCTGTAAACACAAGGCTGAGACCTAGGGCCTGATCCAGAGCTACGAAATTGCTGTCCGACGGGCGAGCGTACGCCCGTTTTTTGCGTATTTTCGTACGAAAATTCGCACTGCGCATGCCCAGTATGACAGCTTCCTGTCGGCTGGACGACATGAGCGTATAGCGTTCGTATGGTGTGCGAATTTTTCGCTCGAGGGGCGTGCGTTCAGTACGACGGTCGGCTGGGCGCTCGTTTTACAACAGGGAGGCGGGGATAGCCATTTAAATTGTACAGTAT
>WWET01000432.1:77500-89674 GCA_011038615.1 Limnodynastes dumerilii | reverse complement strand
GGGGTAATTCCCCCTGCCACAGGGGGAGTGTCGGGGGAGTGCTCCAGAGCTACTCTGGCCGTACTTATGGACAGCGGCCCAGCGTAGCTCTTGTTCAGGCCCCTAGTTGCAGCCTTACTAAGGGCCCACTCTGCTTTGCACCTCATCTGTTTGATACAATGCAGTGGAAAATAACAGTTACTGTAATATTTATGGTTTTCTTTCTCTGATCATTTACCAAACCTCTTCAAGGACAACAGAAAAAGAAGTGATACCTGCAGAATATAAAACAAGTCACAAAGTAATAAAAAGGAGTGTCATTACAAAACTCAGAAAATAACTCTTTCTAATAACAGGAGGATATTTGTTTAAAGCACATATCTTTTGAGTAAAATATTTTTGAACATAGACCTCATATATACAGAACTCTAAAATTTCCGTTCCTCCATGTAAAATAAGCTCCAGGTTACAGTGCACTTTTTCTTGACATTAGCTATTGTAAACCAAAATTCACTTGTGTTTCAAGATTCTTCATTGCTAGAAATAGTTGTGCTCTGTGTCAGGGATATTAAACATTCAGGCATTCTTTTAGCTGCAAAGTGGCGGTCCTGTAGTCTGTTTACCCGAACTGTGTTTTCCAATCACTGAGGAAGGTTTACTAAAGCACTGCTTTACTGACTTATTTATGATGTAAATTTAGATGGCAAATACGGTGCTGTCAGCAGTCTCTGGATAAATAGTTCTGACAGGCATTAATAACACCAGGAGGATAAGTGCAGATATGGGACATAAAACTACATTTGTGAATTGTATTTACCGTTTTGTGTTGGACTCTAAGAGATTTAATTTCAGCATTTTTTGTGATGTATCCAGGACAGATTTAAGGTTTTTGTGGGTCACTGCATAACTAATTCATGAGGCCCTGTGCACATTCCATTCACTTTTGGTAATGACTTCAAACAATATAACAATATATGTAATTATCAATTAATCAAGCAGTTAATGGAGTCTAGAACAATATTTTATTGTTTGCTTTTGTTTTCTTTTTATATATAAAATCTGAAAGGTTAAAAGGGGAGAAAAAAGCACTGTACTCTGATACCATTAAAACACACTTACATTGTTACTAAACAACTGTCAAACATTTATTCAGACAACCAATATATGCATAATAAGTGTCTAAATAGCATACTAATACAATAAAGTAGCCTTCACTAAGTATCCTTTTTACTAATATACTGAACTCCCAATTGTATTATGTTTCAGACAAGTTCACTTTATTGTAGACTCCTTTATTGTTATTCATTTATTGTTTGATTGAATACATGTTTTACTGTTATTTATTATTGAGTATCAGAGTATAGGACTTTCTTTTTTCTTTTTTTTTGTCACACACAATAATAAAAGCAATTTTTTTTTTTAAATAAAAAATAAAAAAAATTAACTCTTTCTATGTTAGTTGTGATGGTCTCTGTCCATTGTTACCCTATATGCTTGTTTCCCCATTGTTCCTTCTTTTATAGTCCTCTATCCTCTGTTCCATCTCTCATTGTCTATTATACCTGACTGTTCCGTCCATAACCCTCCCCCACTGTTCCCTCTATACCTTTCTCTTCATCATTGTTCCCTCTATTTCTCTCTCTCCACCACTGTGTCCTTTATACCCTTCTGTACACCACTGTCTCCTCTATCAGGGCTGCCCTTAGCCTTATTAACAATGATTTATCTGCTGTGGCTGATTAGTTATTTATAAGCACTGAGCATAAAGCATTTCGGATGACAGCCTCTGCAACAACTTGACAGAACAGCAGCCACCTACTAAAGTATATTAGTAATGGTCCACGGTTGTCCTCTGTATACAATGCTGCCAGGAGTAGTCACATGGTTGGCTGGAGCCACTATGTGTGAGTTGCACAGGGCCTGGGGCATGGGCCCCGGTTCAAAGGCCCTAGGGCGGTACTGATCTCTATACTTCTCTTGCCACCATTGCTCCCACTATACTTCTCTATCCACCTCTGTTACCTTTATATCAAGGGGGGTAACTACAGGGGGTTGATGGGGTACGACCCTGAGGCTGCCGCTCCCTCTGCATTGTAAGCAAGCTATCGGAGACTTACAGCTTAAAGCAGCACTTTATATATGAGTGCTGAGCGCTGTTTATTGATACATTGCAAACAGCAGAGCTTCTTGCCATAGGGCCTGAGTCTGTTACCTTCCATCGATATCAATACCACTCCCACTACTGTTGTCTTATGCCCAGTCCACATTTTTCCTAACAGGACGTATTCTCCAGCATGCTATTTTCTAATCACAGGCAGCCAAATGTTCAGCTGTCTGGATTCTGAAAATATCTCTAATAAGAGGTGTCTCTAATGAGAGGGTGAGTACTCCGAATAAATTTTCCCTCATACTTACCCATTGTTTGGCTTTACGAAACCCGCCACAGATTCTCCTTCCGCACACCTGCCGATCCACCGCAGACTCGCTGCACCAGAGGGGAGTGTACAAGGGGAGTGTTATGGTTAGCCTGCAGGTAGGAGAGTCTTATGTTTATGCTGCGGGGAGGGAAGTCTTAGGGTTAGGCTGCGAGGATGGAAGTCTTAGGGTCAGGCTGCGGGGAAGGGAGTTTTAGGGTTAGGCTGCAGGGAAGGGAGTCTTAAGGTCTCACTGCAAGGAAAGGAATCCTAGGGTTAAGCTGTGGGAAAGAGAGTCTTAGGGTTAGGCTGCAGGGAAGGGAGACTTAAAGTCAGGCTGCGGGGAAGGGAGGGTTAGGATTTTGGAAGGAGAGGGATAGGATGAGGATTAGGATAAGGGTTGGAGTTGGATAAATACTTACCACTCGCTGCTGCGGATTCGTCTTAGGGATAATTGATTGCTTTCTCTCGGCGAAGCAGGAGCAATCGATTTGACAGCCATTTAAAAAATGGCTGGTATAAAACGGCCCTTTCCTAACCCCCCTCTCTTATTGAATTTATTTCTGGGCTTTTTCCCCTATCACTCCACCTTTCCTCATTCTACTCACACCTGTAATGACTCCCTGCTTCCTCTTCACACACACTAACAAATATTGATTCAAGGAAAAGTGCTATTTGCTGGGAGCTCACAAATTTGGTGGATTCAGTTCTGGGTGCATCCATAAGAATCCTTTATAGTATTCTGTGTATTTTTTCGTGGTTAGTGTTTAGCAACGGTACATTTTCATGTTATCATGTTATCAGACAACTGTCAATATTGCAACTGAAAAAATATCGAGCCAAATTTGGCCATAACGCTGATCCTTCCAACCATTTTCACGAGTGTAGTATGTTACAGCAACACTTAAATGTGTCTGCAGACATTTGTTATTGTCTGCAACTACAGCAACTGAAACTGATTTCCCAGTGTTTGGGAAGATTAAGGTGTGTATTTTGTGACATGGGGATATGCATTGTTAAAACCAGAGGTAGTAGGTTCCCTTTGTCCTATCTATCTTGAGGTCCCATCTCCCTTTTATTACATTTGCTGATAGGTGGCAGTCATGATTCCAATGTATAATCATATTATGTAACTTATGCTAATGGTTTGTTTGAATTTTATAACTTTTTAAGATATAACCAACAGTCATTTTTATTGACCTGGAGTATTTTTCACTGGCTTCATTGTCTAATTATGTCCATTCCTGGCATAGTGTTTGTGTGTTAAATCGCAATTCTGTCCCATCCTGTCTGCTGCATATGGCAGGTAACAGACATCTGGCGGGTAATACTTGGCTCCCCAATGTAACCAGTGAAAATTATGTGCACAGTGCTATAGTGAAGGTCACTATTCTATGCCCCCTCTCCTTCAGTCTACCTTCCCTGATCTGCAAGCCACACAGAGTTTATTGAGATTGATAGGATACTTTGTAAGTAATGTGGGTGAACTACCACATTAGCCCAGTAAAATATTACAATTTTAAATGTGTCCAGAAAATAATTGAAATTCCTGTTTGGCTTCATCATCATGCAAACTGCTAAGATGCTTTTAACAGCTGACCGGCTCCCCATCTATATTGCTTTATAAATGAGGTCATATTGTTTTTTAAAGAAATTATTTTCCTATCAAACATGGTTATAAAATTGTAAAAACAAGACATGATGTCCTAACCTTTTATGTCACTTATCATTTACTCCCGGTTAACAATTAACTCCTTAATTTCTGAAAGGGCAGGCTAGAAATTGGTGGAAGTACTACTAAAATATTGTTTACTTATGTTGCCTTACTGTCCTAGTGTCTAATAGTCTTTTTGCATCTGACTATCCTCTTCGTCTGTCTTGTTCTAAAAAACTGGGAAGGCAACCATATTGTAGCCTGAACCAATATTTAACAGAAGGCAGCCAATTAATTACCCATGATGGGCATAGAACCTCATCCCTCAATAGTGACATTATTTCCTAATGTATTAATGAGCTGAATTTTCATTGAACCCAGAAAATGGTTGACATTTACTACATTCAATAACTATTAAAGGCATATTATGTAAATATTTAAATACTCTATTGTAGTGGCTTTTTATATTGTATACTTTCCAACAGCTCCTGTTGTGATACTATATTACTGCTTTTAAGACTTAGTTAGCGATGTATACAAGCATTTTAAACAAGGCGAGAGATTTAAAGGGCTGCCAAGAATTACAAGCTTACTAGGCCTGCCCTGTAGATGTAGCATTGCACTCTTTGCCGTAGTGACCATGTCCTTTCTGCGGCGCAGTCTTACCTACATGAGAACCAGTAGCACACAGGAGTCCTAATCATATTACAACAGGGAGATTTGATGAGCTGCGGAATTTGAAAAAGTCATGACTGAGACCCCAGTGTTACATTTTTTTTACTTTTTTCCATTTACTGTTCTCCAAAATCCGTCACACGTCCACACCAGTGAAAAGCTACCTGTACATTTCCCTACCTTCATAAACCCTCCATACAAACTGAGGCTTGACCTGCAGGATTGAATGTGATGTTGTTGTGGAATACCACAAAATGAAGTGGGAATGAAGGGAATATGGCCATTATGATAGATGTAACTGTACAGATCCGTATATACACTGTGTTGTTTTAGTGATATCAAGGTAAATTAAGTATCCACATATATTCCCAATTTCATCTGTAGTCTTAAACTGTCCAGTGTGTTGTGTTACTTTAGTATATTATCTGACATGGGAATATTTTTTACTTGATGGCTAATTTCATCCATGAAATATGTAAAAGTACACTGCAAGCTGAAACTGCGCCGCTGATCAGAAGGTATGTTTTTGTTTATCAGCAGGATAAGCATCATTAAAAAAGGTCACCCTTCCCAAGATTTTATACTTTATCCTGATCCTCAATCATTGCTTTGCTGCCATTCAAGGGATGGTTAGGTCCTAGAGAAACAAGATTGCGTTCTCTCCCCTACATCAAATTATACTATCATGCCTTTATGTTAAACATTTCTGCGGCGCAGTCTTACCTACATGAGAACCAGTAGCACACAGGAGTCCTAATCATATTACAACAGGGAGATTTGATGAGCTGCAGAATTTGAAAAAGTAATGACTGAGACCCCAGTGTTACATTTTTTTACTTTTTTCCATTTACTGTTCTCCAAAATCCATCACACGTCCACACCAGTGAAAAGCTACCTGTACATTTCCCTACTTTCATAAACCCTCCATACACCCTGAGACTTGACCTGCAGGATTGAATGTGATATTGTTGTGGAATACCACAAAATGAAGTGGGAAGGGAATATGGCCATTATGATATATACACTGTGTTGTTTTAGTGATATCAAGGTAAATTAAGTATCCACACATATTCCCAATTTCATCTGTAGTCTTAAACTGTCCAGTGTATTATGTTACTTTAGTATATTATCTGACATGGGAACATTTTTTACTTGATGGCTAATTTCATCCATGAAATATGTAAAAGTACACTGCAAGCTGAAACTGTGCCGCTGATCAGAAGGTATGTTTTTGTTTATCAGCAGGATAAGCATCATTAAAAAAGGTCAACCTTCCCAAGATTTTATACTTTATACAAACGCTTCCTATCCTGATCCTCAATCATTGCTTTGCTGCCGTTCAAGGGATGGTTAGGTCCTAGAGAAACAAGATTGCGTTCTCCAACTCCCCTACATCAAATTATACTATCATGCCTTTATGTTAAACAGAATATTAGACTGGACTCTAAACTCAACATCGAAGCAATGGATTGCCTTCAAAGACTTGACTCTAAGTTGCCTAATTGAGGTTGCCCCATGGATAACTCCTTTACCAAAAATTTCCCACCCTACCATAACACCTATGCTGAGGTCTGCTATAGAAGCACAATGCTGGATGGAAATTTTACATTTCTGTCTTACCTGTTCCAACATCTCTAATGCAATTGTAAGAAATTACAAATTAATGAGAAGGTTGTACTGCTGCCCACTAATACTCTCTAAGATGGATCTTGGCTTGGGTGATCTGTGTCAGTGCTGTGGGACAGACAGGGGCTCTCTATACCATATATAGTGGGAATGCTTGCGCCTGAGAAGGTTCTGGACATCAGTGATCGGACTGGCTGGGGATATCGCGCACCAACCGATGCCAGATGACACACTGTTTTGGCTACTGAACGATCATAAGTTGCTCTTTCTGTCTACAAGAGATTGCTCCCATACCTGAATTTGTGCGCCAAAGCCCTGATCCCTTCCGTTTGGTTATCCCAACATCCCCCCACTGTCCAAAGCTGGTTCCAAAAAATAGATTTTTACATGTCCATGGATGACACAGAATCAGATCTAGACCAGAACTATAAAAAGTTCAGGGATATGTGCTTCCTTTGGCTTGATTTTAAGACCATGGACTTGTACAAATCTATAATGGCTAGCCTCCACCCCCCACCCCCGAGCTCCGAACCCCCTTATGTGCAAGTGAATTCTTTCTGCCATCATTAACCTCTTTAAACAGCTTGGTTGAGACTGAGTGAGCACATAGTCTTATCTAAATATTCAGGGCCGTATTCAGAGCTCCGAGCGCATTGCATATGCGCCCGGAGTTTTCCGATTTGTGTTACTGCGCATGCGCAGTAATTTTCTAACGTTATCTACATTTCTTGTTGCAACGTAGATTGCGTATACGCGGTCTTAAAGACCACATATACGCAATCTACGTTGCAACAAGAAACGTAGATGACGGTAGAAAATTACTGCGCAGTAGCACAAATCGGAAAACTCCGGGCGCATATGCAACGCACTCAGAGCTCTGAATACGGCCCTTAATCTCTACTGAACTATAAATTCAAGTATTTACTCCCCAGGGGATGCCTAAACTAGTAAATTCTTTCTAACACACCTACAGATTTCTTTCTTGTCTCCAACCATGACCCCCTCCTTTTCTCTACACCCCGTTCAGTTCATTTTTTGTATTTCCCTGCATCAGTGGATCCTCTTTTCAGTACTACTCAAATACCTAGATTGGGATTTTGTACTAGAACATCTAGATCACCTGAATACGCCTGCTGTATTACTTTTATTGCTTGTATATGTAACTACTTTATAACTGATACTTGTATATGTGTGGTTCCTTTGTTGCTATAAACCAATAAAAATAGTGTAAACAAATAACTACACTTCATTTTGAATGGGGCACAATATAATACATATATTAAAGTCTAAATATTTTTTCCCTTCCAGGAATTCATACCTGGTGTTACAGTTTCTCAGACAGTATGGCGTTTACCTTATAGTACATCAAGTCGAATCATGATTTATATTTTCAATATGCTTGTTCTAAGCCACTGAGCCCAGTACACCCACTGGCGCCACGGTTTTTGTTTATAAAATGTCACATTTGGTGTTAAAACCCTTTATCATGTCATATGATTTTGGAGCCGACACCAACTACCTCTTTAAGGTTCTGGCATTTACAAAGGAAGCATAATGAGCAGCTAATACTCAAAGGATCTCGGTCATTATAACTTTGTCACAAAATCTTTGTTCTACATCATTCCGTCCCCACTGTTCTGGGCAGAGATAGGAAAGGTCAGATCTTTTCCCCGGAAGATATAGCCACATGCACATTGTAACTGTAGACTTATTCCTGACAGTCAATAATTCAGTCTAAGACTCACAATGCGAGCAGCACCCTGGTGCCATTTTTTATACGGTGGCAGAAAATAACAATTCATTCCTGTGAGGAAGCAAGACTTTTTCTACAGGCTGATTCTGCTACATGATCGCAGAACAAAAGAGAGTGATGATGAAGCGTTCCTCATTAATCATTAGTGTCATTTGTCACAAGTTCTTAGAGATGCCAACACACTCCATACCTGCATGTGACTAAGATCTAGCACTCCCATTCCAGATAGGCTAAATTAAGCTCTGCTCTCTCTAAGTGCCTCACTAGTGGAATATTATTGTTTGCCATGTAAACCTTTATAAACAACATGCTCCATAGGCCCAGTATGTACAAGCTGCAATAGTCAGACATTGCCTTAAAGGGTTTTTTCATACTGAATATTCTTTACCTTATTACCTTCTTTCAGCACATGTAGTTTATTTATACGATCCGTAGTCATTATCTTTAAATTGAAGCTGTGTTCTGTGGGCATTGGATACAGATGTACCCAGACATTAAGCCAGATCTCTAACTTCTGTCAGCCAGGGAGTCTGGATTGGTACGCAGAGAGAGGGAACTATAGATCACACACACACACAAAACACTACGGTTCATTTTTCCAATGACTTAATAATACAATCTACACATACAAAGAACATACAACTTCCTCACAGACATGATCCAGGTTGGAATTGAGTCCATGATCTGGTGCTAACCATTGTGCCGTGTTTGCATATATTCAAATGTCCCTATTATGTTTATTGTAACCCTTTATGTCCTGTGTACCAGGTACTGCCTGAGTTACTTTATGAACTTTTGTTTGCACTTGCTTTTAGTATGTGCACATGTGCCATCCCCCATGCAGTATATCCACCCAAGTCTCCAGGATTCTCTTCTATGGGGATGGGGAAACAGGGCTGTCTTTAGAAACTCCCTAAACCAGCCCAGAATCAGACTTGATGCCACAACCACTTTCCTTTTTTTTATTTTGATGGTTATGTGCCTAGTATTCTAGATCTGCATTTCTAGCAGTAACAGGCATGGTAAAAGATGAGCGATGAACTAGGCATTAGGCATTTAGGAGCAGATCCAGACTTCCTATAATGGGGTGTTTTCTGATTGCTAAGATCAGAAAATGACACATGCATGGGTGCCACTTTTCCAGGACAGATCTGGATCCTCCTGGTTTGAATTCCAATGGCAGGTGGGATATATCACAGAGCAGAAGCTTCCTATCTATTGGAGAGGTAAGGCATACAAATAGTATAGTAAAGGCTGGCTTC
The DNA here is from genome assembly GCA_011038615.1 of Limnodynastes dumerilii. NCBI lineage: Eukaryota > Metazoa > Chordata > Amphibia > Anura > Limnodynastidae > Limnodynastes > Limnodynastes dumerilii. Next base: position 80,311 of record WWET01000432.1, on the reverse strand, counting down.
CGACCTTACGTACTGTCCAGCCTTCCGCACCATCTTCGTTTCACATGGGGATGGTGCAGAAAGGTTCATGTGGTGAAAATGCTTACAAGCAATGGGTGCGGCCTCCCATGGATTTCTGTATGTATGGATTTCTGGATGAAGCAGAATCCAGCATTGGAGCTGTGGTCAGCAATCGGAAAGCAGCAGAGGTCTAGATCCAGTTCATAAATATGCATATCAAGATGACACCTTGGGCCTGATCCAGAGCTACGAAATTGGCCGATTTCGTGCGAGCGTACGACCGTTTTTTGCGTATTTTCGTACGAAAATTCGCACCGCGCATGCCCAGTATGACAGCTTCCTGTCGGCTGGACGACATGAGCGTATAGCGTTCGTATGGTGTGCGAATTTTTCGCTCGAGGGGCGTGCGTTCAGTACGACGGTCGTCTGGGCGCTCGTTTTACAACAGGGAGGCGGGGATAGCCATTTAAATTGTACAGTATGGGCGTGCTAAGGCCGTACGATTTTCGTATTATGTGCGAAAATTCGTACGGCCGACGGTAGTACCCAGTGTAGGGTATAGCCGCCGTAAGCAGGTACTTTACTATGGGAGTGTTAGGGGCGTGCATGTTTTATTCGCACGGTCGAACGTATGCATTCGCCCGCCGTGCGAATTTTCATAGCGCTGGATCAGGCCCCTTGTTAGCAACAAGTCTTAGCAAAATGGTAGCATTGTTCCAAACATGTCATTATTTACAGGTGCACCACTCACATCATTCACTCTCAAAAGTCTAGTTAGCAGTATATAAATATATCTTCTGTAAGAGCTGCAGTGAGTTCTATAGGCCGTAGTCTGGGCACTAGATGTGTTTGGTATAGCTAGGTCATGTGTAAATGTCATTTGTATTCCACATATGGAACTAATTGGAAACCATACTGCAGCTTTAGGGTTGCAAACTCATGAATACACTTGTGTTCAGACTTTTAGTACTTGCTGTTAAGAACAGTTCCCAGGCTAAAAAAAAGATCCTTAGGCTTTGCACACTATTAAAAATAACTGAATCCCTGTTTGCTAATGGCTTACAAATATACATCAGTCAGAATTCTTCCTGGTGATGTATACACTTTGCTTTACTCACTCGGCAAGAGAAACAGAGGGCTTCAGGATTATTTGTACATTAGACAATCAGGTTTGATTCACTCCTTCAATTCCTTGCTGAGGATGGGGCATTCCCATTGCTGCAAGGCACAGGCTTTGGGAGGCTTAGCCGGAATCCTTTTCTCTGAACCTATCCAGCTCATCAAGAAAGTCTATTATCCATCACTTAGAATGTGGTGGTGGGCAGCGGAATTACTTCCCCTGTCCAGAAAAACACTTTCCACTGCCCCACAGTTCTTCAATGTGACACTTCACCTCTGCTGTGTTCTTTATTTATATCTACCACAGTTACAGCCTTTCGCTCTCTAACACCTGTGGTATCCTTGGATAAAGGTCCCTGCAACTGTTTGTATCTTAAGCAAGGGCTACAATATTACATAAAATTGATTATAGTAATTGGGGGCATTTGGGAAATTCAGGAAATGCCCTTGAACACACTGGAGAGCAGGCCGCACTTTCCAAACTTGTCCTAAAGCAGGGCTTAAAGTTACACATTTGTCATCCTAACCCACCTACACTATAGCTATTAGAAAAGTGCAAGGGGAGTAGTTAGCCGTAGCACCGATCCTCGATCTGCAGTTGCGAGGTCTCGATATTTACACATCCTTTGTTTGGGGATCAGATCAGATCTTAGTATCCGATCCGTAGTTATTGCCAGAGTGTTGGAAAATATCAGCCTGCTTGCCCATGCAGTATCATTTACATCGATGTGTCAGTTGTCAGTATATCATATTCCAGCAATACAGCAGCGACAGCAGTCATTTTGCTACTACTAAAAATAATTCCACGACAACTGAAGATGCAAATGCTCCAACGGCAACAGGTAAGATTTTCCCCTGCCCCTAAACCTTACCCTAATCCTCATCCTAACCCTCCCCCACTATTAGTCTTACCTTAAAACTCCATCTCTTACAGTGTAACCCCAACCTTCCCCTTCTATTAGCCTAACCTTAACCCTCCACCTGCCACAGCCTAACTCTAACCCTTCATGTCCGACAGCCTAACCCTAACCCTACCCCTAATCTTCTATGTCCTGCAGCCTACTCCAAACCTTCCATTCTTTCAGCTTTTTCCCCATTTCGTCATTCGTACTTTGGCGAAATAGGTACCCGTTCCCAATAGAAATATTCTGAGTGTGAACCAATTCAGCACTGATACAGCCGCAGTTCAGCTGTCAGCTGTATCAATGTCGAAAGTCGGCCATTCAGACTACTAACTACATCAAATTCACACAGGTATAAGACCCTTGTTTTACTTGTCTTGTAGAGAAACAATGGTATCCCCCCTTACCCAGGTAATGCCAAACTAATGATATGATACAATAAAAGAACTATCTGTCAGGCACAGATGTGACCTGGCCACAGATAATCTGGTCACCTAGATGAGTTGTGGGCCTTTTCTTTCTGACAATAGATGTGCAAGACCCTTATCCACCATCACTCCCCTCCGACAGCTCATTAATCACATCAAAGATCCTGGAGGACAGCTGGTGATTCTGCGTGTTTTTTATAGGTCAATTAAAACATATTACCTTTCATTGTCGGGATTTAGAGGTAATAAAAGTGTGAAACGACTCTGCCCTGCAATCCGTTCATCTAGATTTGATGGATATGTCATTAAATTACATAAAGTAGTCTGCTGTTCTGGCACTGCACACTAATGAGATATATATA
>WWET01000432.1:57279-76634 GCA_011038615.1 Limnodynastes dumerilii | reverse complement strand
TATATATATATATAATATTATTATAAATAATGTATTATTATCACAATTTATTCAGTATCTATGTATTCATTATTATTTATTACCTTATTGAATCATATATAGATTCTTTCTTACTATTACCTTAATTTATATTTAATTAATTATATATATACTATTATTTTAAATAAATAATTCATTATTATCACAATTTATTTATTATCTAATTTGATGTATTTATGTACTCTTTGGCCCACTGTTGTATTTTTCTTTCACATAGTTATTTTCCATTTTTTTTCACATTTCACATTCCACACTTAGGACCTGATTCACACTTAAGAATCTTCTTAAAATAAGAACTTAGAGTCACACCTGGTCTAAACCATGTTGATTGCAGGGGAGTCATATTTCATCTGTTGCAAACAGTACCAGTGTTGAGATGTGATATTTCCCAAGTCTAAATACCAGTGTAATAGTAAAGCTGGTCAGTATCTGTGTGTAGTAAGCAATTCAAAGATATATCCCTGCATGCAAACAATACAATTAAATTAAATTAATTCCCCCTGCAATCAACATGGTTTTGCCCAGGAGTGACTTTAAGTTCTTATTTTAAGAAGATTCTTAAGTGTGAATCAGGTCCATAATTACAAGCTCCTTCTTAAGTCTGGATCCAGCCCATTAATAGTAGGAAAAAATCTTTAACATGTAATTTTAGCCCTAAATAATTTATTGTGTCGAAATTTTCGGTCTGTTGTAATTCTCATAAAGCAGATTTATCAGAGCTGGAAGTGAGGGGGTATATGGGGGTATGTCATACCGTCACTTCTCCCACTGAATTAATTGAAAAGCTATAAATCTCCAATCACTTCTATTATTTCTATATTTTCATACTGCCACTTTTAAATGTTCACTTCAACCACTGAGCTGTATGGTATACAGGTTATGGCCACTCACATTTTTATATTCAAACTTATTTTTTCAAAGTGTTGTGGCCTTATTCCAGTTATAATGCCAGGCAGTGTGTATTTGTGTCCTGAAGGATAACATACTTCAGGTAGTGGAAGACTAGAAGCAATTGACTTTATCCTGGTAATGATATCTAGGGCATATGGAAAGTATCGCCATAAGCATTTCGTGTCTCAATATACTGCTTGTTTTATTACTCTGCATTTCATATTAAACCAGTCACTTTTTGGAAACCAGAGTGTGCTCTGCTCTGCATAAGGTTAACGTCTGCACAGTAGCTTTATTCCACACTACAAATCAGCTGCTAATTTGAATTGTGTCCAAGAACACCAGGTTTAAACCTTGTTTGTGCTCCACTCTGAAACTGCTTTACACAAGCAGCCCTACAGTGCATCTGCCGAGTGCTGAGTGTCTTATCATTGCTATAACATTAGAATGAATGTGAAATGTACTGTTTTTATACTGTGTGTATGAAAGAAAAGTTAAAGTAATGTTCTGTGTTATAAAGTCAGAGAAATGTGCTTGTCTAATTACTAATACGTTATGAGAATTTACTTCTGTAATGAGAAGTGATTGAATTATTATTTACTTCCTGGTGTATGATGATTGTAAAACAGCATTTGGGATTTTCTGCAGTTTTCGGGGACTATGTTTTTCAAAAATTGTTGCCATTGGTTAGAATGCTCAGCTAGCGGTCTGTCAAAGTCTTGTAATGAGGCAAAGTCTGGTGTAATGACAGCAAGTAACAGTAAATGGCTGCTTGTGACAGGGATCCTAAGAGACAATTGTGCAGTGCTAGAATCTCTTGCTGTAACCTTGCATCTGTGTAAGTGCTTCAGTAACCAACCTCACATGGCCTTAAACCAGGACACTACCTGCAAACATGCAAATTGACAGCAGCAGTAAAATCAGCAGTACTATGCAATGTCTACACTGTACATTGTAATAGTCATTTGTGTACATCAAGCAGCTTGTGTTCCAATCAGGTCGCTCAGTCCCGCACTCATGCTCAGATAGCAAAATCAGAGGTACAACCGCATGGAAGGGGGCAGAGGGCTGCTCACAGTGGTATTCCCATGCCCATAAAGTGATGTAAACATCCCCCATCTCCCTTACTAAAATTTTTGGAACAACTGATCCCCCTATAGACATTGCGTAAGAAATACCAACCATTTCGCTTGTCTTAGTGCTGTTAGATGTATATAATATAAAGCCTTTCGTCAGTTCATACTTTGATGATTCTTCAAAACACATTTCACTGATCATCAATACAAGTCAGCTTCTGCCCAAAACATCCAGCCTGGAGACATGATCCTGTTGCAGCTCAAACCTGAGAAATAAAATAAATACAAATAATCATCTCTGTCATCTCTGATAGACAGTGGGAAAAAATCTTTAATTATTCATCCCCCTGAACTATATTTCATGTTGCTTTTCACAAATCTAATGGTATTATGGCATTAAAAGGAAAAAACATTACTGAAATTACTTATCAGACTGACATGGAATAATGTTATTGGGGATTTAATCATGTTTTCCCAATTTACACTTTTGTTTGCTATTACAAAGTGCAGGCTTTTTTTTCCACTAGCTGCTTATTTTAAATGTACAAAACCCCAGTGTGTGATTCCATTAGCTGCCCTACAGCATTGCAATCTACAATTTCCCCAAGGCTGTTGTGAAATATTGATGAAATTCTTGCTTTTGTGGCTTTCTGTGATACACTAAACATTTGTCTGATATAAGCTGAACTGGAATTGAATATACACAAGAACTTCAAAGGCAGAAGATGCATTTCTCCCTTCTATAACCAAAAATGCTTACAAACAACAGTGTGCGCAAAGCTAAAGGAAAAAATGGTCTTATGGAACAAACTGCAGTTTTTGTTCTGATAACAAATTACAATCTCTTTAATTATTATTGATTGTATTCTAATTTGTCACATTTAGTCCTGTCCTACTTTTCATGTATTGTAATGTAATATTTTAAATGACTTAAATTATATACTTAGATCATAAAAACCAACACAAATAAAACTCAAATAATTGTTTTAATGCCAAAAAAAAGTAATATACAGTATATGAGTGTTCACTTGAAATCACAATGAACAAAGAAGAGTGAGCATCCACTCAAAACAATTGTATAAACCAGTACATAGAGAAGCCATGCACTCAAATGGGAAACACCTTGGGCCAGATTTACTAAGCTGCAAGTTTGGAAAAGTGCAGAGGTTGCCCATAGCAACCAATCAGATTCTAGCTCAATATCCTATTACATACTAGAGAATGTCAGCTAGAATCTGATTAGTTGCTATGGGCAACATCTCCACTTTTCCAAACCCGCAGCTTAGTGAACATTTATTTGAAAGGATATTGTGGAAAGCAAAAGATTATGTTAAATGTTTTTTTCAACTCAAGTTAACTGTTGTGCTCCTAAATATAGGTAACATAGGACCTGATTCACACTTAAGAATCTTCTTAAAATAAGAACTTAAAGTCACTCCTGGGCAAAACCATGTTGATTGCAGGGGGAATTAATTTAATTGTATTCTTTGCATGCAGGGATATATACTGCACACAGATACTGACAAGCTTTACTATTACACTGTTATTTAGACTTGGGCTGTGAAATATCACCTCTCAACACTAGTACTGTTTGCAACAGATGAAATATGACTCCCCTGCAATCAACATGGTTTAGCGCAGGTGTGACTTTAAGTTCTTATTTTAAGAAGTTTCTTAAGTGTGAATCAGGTCCATAGTTCTTGTATTAAAAATGTATTCCATTAAAATGTATATAACGTGGTGTTCAAAATACATTATTTAGATGGATGGATGGAATTTAAGTGGAATATTAGGACCGGATCCAGATTTCCAATACTGCAGCGCTTGGGTCTCTAGCCTTCTATTTGGGTGAGGGGAGGCTCCTCCCCTTGCTTACCTAAATATACGTCATCTTATCCCACCTTAAAAGTTTTGCACCATCTTCACTTACCACCAAATGAACTCCCAGCTCTATTTTTATTAATCCCTTTACCTGCTTTTTTGATTCCTCACTAACGCACAACTTCTGAGTTCTCTTTAATTTAATGTACACTAGTATTTTTAGACTTTCTATAGTTCTACAAACACCTTCTGTACATATTAGAAATCACACAGTTACTTCCAATATTAACAAAGATCTAAATGTAAATCTGTAATGGATGTAACAAAGTTAAAAAAAATGTAGAAGTTTAAACAATTTATATTACAGAGAATTTTCAATATCCCACTTTTTATTTTCACTGTGTTCTTTATATGATTACAATATCTCACCACCCAATTTTCTTGATAGAATTCAAAAGCATGTCATAATGAAGTTTAGGCTACTTACTGCAGTCATTTCACTATATAGATAGTCTAACATTCATAAGAGATTTATAGACTCGTTTCTTTATTTTAGGTGTATAACTGGATTTGTTGTTATTATTATTTAAAGGAATCAAAATTTAGACATAATCTGAAAATATTGATAAAGTTACGTGAACAGATAACTTGTGTCTCTAAGAAGAGACTGAGCAGCTTAGAGTTATTTGTTCTATAATCAGAAAGTAAAATGTCTACTCTTTTCTTTTATCTTCAGGGTATTTCCAAGAAGAAGAAGATTTGAAAGGTGACAGCATAAAGGATGAAGAGGAGGAAGATGATGACAGCAACTCTACCACACAGCATCAGGACAGCACTTACTCGCCCACAGACGAGGAACAAGAGGTAGTAGGAGATCCCAAGCGAAGCATCAGTTTCCAGAATTCCCCAGGAAGTCATGTAGGTAATCAAGATGGGGAAAGTGAATCCTTAGTGAGTGATGCCAGTGATCATGTGACTGACTTAAAAAGCATATCTTCTAAAGATGCTCAGGACCAAAAAACAGACCCCCTACCCAGGCTCCAACCAGAGGCACATGACTGTATGGATAAAATGAAGATGGCCTATGCCAATATATTGTCTGACTCATACTGGACAAGCTTGGGACTAAGTCTGAAGTTGCCTCACAGCGAGAGAAAAGTATGCGAAAGCCGTAATGGAGCCAATAAAGGAGAGTTTGATTGGCATCAAGATGCGCTTTCTAAAAGTTTACAGCAAAATTTCCCTTCAAAATCTATATCGAAACCAAACCTCTTCAGTTCTGTGCAGCTGTATCGACAAAATACCAAAATGTATGGAACAGTCTTCACAGGAGCAAGTAGGTTCCGTTGCAGACAATGCAGTGCCGCTTATGATACCTTGGTGGAATTAACCGTGCACATGAATGAAACTGGCCATTACCAGGATGATAACCACAAGAAAGACAAGCACAGACCTGCTAATTACTCAAAGCCACGAAAAAGGGCGTTTCAGGACATGGACAAGGAAGATGCACAGAAAGTTTTAAAGTGCATGTTTTGTGGTGACTCATTTGATTCTCTTCAAGATCTAAGCGTTCACATGATAAAAACAAAACATTACCAAAAAGTGCCTTTGAAGGAACCTATTCCAAGCATCTCATCAAAAATGGTCTCTTCTGCAAAGAAACGTGTGTTTGAAGTGACTCGACCTTGTTCACCAGATTCCACCACTGGTTCATTCGCTGATCACAGTTCCACACCGAAGAATGCAAATTCCCAGTTGTCGTCCAACAATCGGTATGGTTATCAGAATGGTGCCAGCTATACTTGGCAGTTTGAAGCCTGTAAATCTCAAATTTTAAAGTGCATGGAATGTGGGAGTTCACACGACACTTTGCAACAACTTACGACACACATGATGGTCACTGGACATTTCTTGAAAGTTACCAATTCAGCCTCTAAGAAGGGTAAGCAGTTGGTCTTGGACCCTCTAGCTGTAGAAAAGATGCAATCACTGTCAGATTCACCATCAGGGGACAGCCAATCAAAGCCATCAGCAAGTTCTCCCTCCAGAGGATCAACATCTGAAATATTGACCAGTAAAGAATGTAAAGTGCATAATTCAGAAGAGGGAAATAAAGATGAAAAATCAGACATTAGTGATGAACATGAAGATGTTTTGGAAAAACCTTTAGATCCAACACTCAAATACCAGTACCTTAGGGAAGAAGATTTGGAAGATGGATCCAAAGAAGGAGGAGACATTTTGAAATCTCTTGAAAACACGGTTACCTCTGCTATTAACAAAGCCCAAAATGGAACACCAAGCTGGAGTGCTTATCCCAGCATCCATGCAGCATACCAAATTTCTGATGTCATGAAGCCTTCAGTTTCCCTTGGCTCACAAGTAATGCAGATGAGACCTACTTTCTCCAATAAATTTAGACCTATTGCTCCCAAGTGCAAATCTGTGACACTCCCTTCAAATACACCTCCTGACCCTCAATCTACACAAGTGAAAGAGGAAGCAGAAGACACAGAGTCTGAAAAAGAAGCAACAAAAGAGATCATTAAGACAGAGGCAAAGCAAGTAGACAGAAATGAGGATTCTCCAAAAACAGAAGTCACCTTTGAGTTATCTAGAAAAGATTCTACTTCCCCAAAAATTGAGGAGAAACCTAAACAAATTTGTGAGGAAAAGACAAAATTTCTGGAACCTATAGAGCTGTCTCTGGGAAGTGAAGACTGTTCTGCATTGCATACTTCACCAAACCATTCTCCTGATATCCCATGTGTGAATCCTCTCAGTGCATTACAGTCTGTTTTAAACAATCACTTAGGCAAAGCATCAGAGTCACTCAGGCCTACAGCCAGTTCAAATCCCACAAGTTTAATTACCATGTTTCAAAAGCCTCCTGTTACACGGTTAGAAAAAACCCCTTTATGCCCAACTCCACCACGACCAACTGGACATTACTTGTTTGAAACCAGTGACCAACCAATTGATCTTACCAAATCTAAGAATAGGAAAGTTGAGTCAGCTAAAGCCCAGTCTTGCACTTCTCCACCACAGAAGCATGCTCTGTCTGACATAGCTGATATGGTTAAAATTCTGCCAAAGGCTACCACCCCAAAACATGTCACTTCAGCAAGAATGGCCTCTATGAAACTAGAGATGGATACCAGGCGCTTTGAAGACGTATCTCCAGAGGTCTCATCCTTGCATAAAAGAAAGGGAAGACAATCTAACTGGAATCCTCAACATCTTCTCATCTTACAAGCCCAGTTTGCTTCAAGTCTTTTTCAGACTTCGGAGGGTAAATATTTGCTATCGGACCTTGGGCCCCAAGAACGGATGCAGATTTCTAAGTTTACTGGACTTTCTATGACTACAATCAGCCACTGGTTGGCCAATGTAAAGTATCAACTTAGGAAAACTGGTGGAACTAAATTTCTGAAAAACATGGACAAAGGACATCCTGTGTTTTATTGCAGTGACTGTGCATCTCAGTTTAGAACCCCTTCCAGTTATATAAGCCACCTAGAGACCCATCTTGGGTTCCAAATGAAAGATATGAATAGGCTGGCAGTTGAACAGCAAACCAAGGTAGAGAGAGAAATCTCAAGGGTGGCTGTTCAGCGGTCACCTCAGTCCGTAGCTGGAGAAGAAGATACAGACTGTAAATTTAAATGTAAATTATGTTGTCGGACATTCGCCAGCAAGCACGCAGTTAAGCTGCACTTAAGCAAAACACACAGCAAGTCCCCGGAACATCATTCACAGTTTGTAGCCGAAATTGATGAAGAATAGATTGTATATGATGCATTTATTCTTAGTTTAATTTCAATTTTTCTCACTGTACAGTTTATGAAACCAACAGAACAGACTTGAATGCTTTCATAGAAGTAGTAAACTTATTGAAGTATAAGGTATATGTTAATGTATATACTGGTCTATTTTGCATTATTTTTGGGTGGGGCAGCTCCCATCATATACAGAAACGTCATTTTTGTTGATTTTGTTGATTTTATAAAAAGCTGCTGCTAAAACATACTCTGTGGAATTGCATCACTCCTAATTTAGCAACACTGACAAATTTTCAGTAGATTAAGATACCCAAAGTGCCGCATTTCTAACACTAGTATGTATAATACAGTAACATTAAGAAAGGGGGATGTAGAAATATATATATAGACTAAGGATTTAAAGTCAGAATTCCCCGATTGTGGGCTCATTCCATAGTAATTACATCAAAATTTGCATATTTCTTTTAATAGCACTTTCAAAAAGTTTATATATTTTTTTTTAAAGCAATTGTAGGCGATTCATGAGGCATCATTTGATGCTTACTAAAGGCAGAATATATATATATATATATATATATATATATATATTGTATACAGCATATGTTTCTATCTATCTGGCTGCTATTACTGTTCACCACTATTGCACACTTTTTTGTGATCTCACGTCCTGTGTATTGACCTGACGTTTTTGCATATAAAGACATTTCTTGATATTTGATATTCTTTGTGTCTGGTGTGCTGACTTATGATTTATATTTTATTTATCGCTATTGAACACAAGATCCAAGTAGGTTTGAAATATTACTCATTTAATATTAGTAGAAACAACTGTTGTCAATTGCCCCTAATTTTAAAGAACATGCTGGTTTTAAAGATTTGTCTTTAATAATGTTACTGTCCCTTTTTTTAAATTAATTTTCCATTTGCACAGTTCTTATTCTGCATGTTAGCTATAATAATCACCATATGTTCTTATTCTTTTAATGATGATATAATACATTTGCCTTCAATAACTCTTAAATCAGAAAGTGCACATGTCAACATAACATTTTGGGGATTGTAGTTCTCCAAGGCCTGGGGAAAATGTTTCATATAAGATCTGGAAGTTATTAATGTTACCAATGATAAATTGTGTAAATTGGTACAGTCCTAGATCGGTCCAGTCAGTTTCAGATTTAATTCATCAACGCTTAAAAATGGCCAAAGGCAGCAGTACAAATTCTGTATTTTTCCTAAAAAGGAAGACCCTTCAGTTAAAATAGGAATGCCCGTGTCATTAATAAGTGTATGTGGGCAATTTTATTGTACTTACAGCAGTTACATAATTATAAGATGATGCAGACATAGAAAATGTTGTGTCACTGACGGAGGCTATACACCAACAGCTGGATAAATTGTTCACTTACATTTAATGAAATATGTATTTAATCATTTTTGTACTACAGGAATAAATGACAACGTTGTTTGGACATAAAGCATCTTGTAGAATGTGCACATTCGTCAGTCAGTAAGATATTGTTTGAAAATGTGTTTATTTCAAAAATCTCAATTCAAAATCCTGGGGGAAGTCTAAACATAGGTTTCAGAGTACACACCTGCAACTATTCTGGAATTTACTCAGAAAAGAAAAGAAAGATTACATCTATGCTTAAGTCAAAAGTAACTGGACACCGAGATGTTTTAATTACTTAATCTTACTAAAGTTTTGGTTTTTAGGTTGCTTTTTATGGTGTCTAAAAATAGCCATTTCAAATAACCAGTTCATATAGATTATTATGTGTTTTAAAGTAAATTTATTTTTTAAATGTTATGATTATACTTTCTTTTCAAATCAAATATACCGGTATATAAAAACTATTCTGGTATTATTATGACATTACATCATACCAACTTTTTAAGGCTACTTTGGAAAACATGGTGGGTTGTTTTTTTTGTTTTTGTTTTTAAGAATTGCTCATTTCAAAACATTTCACACAATTTTAATTTATTTTAAAACTAAACAACTGTTACAAAATTACAACATTTTTACGTTAAACAATGAATAGACAATTTGTTCTTCAGAGATTTGGGTGTATCCAGCTACTTTTGAGGTTCTTAAACTACTGTAATTTATGTATCGTAATATATATAGTAAAAGTAAATTGCACAAAAACACACTGAAATGCAGACAGTGGAGGCAGACATTTTGTGGATTGGATACATATTCTTTAGAATCCAGCTCTTTAGGTCACTAAGCCAGCAAGAATGCCTTACAGGGCAACTAAATATTAATAGAATGTAAAAATGTCTGCCTCCACTTTGGTTGTTGTTGTGTAATGTATAAAGGCAAATGGAAGTTTACATTATAATTAAAGATATGTGATTTCCATTGCTTTGTTCTCATTAGCAACATTTTAATTTTAGTATTTTCAATACAAACATGTTACAAAATAGCAAATAATGTCATACATCATGCACACACATATAGCGAAATGTGCTGGTTTTAGACAAAAGGGGAACACAATTGGACTTTGCACTCCTTCCTGTGCACTTTTTACAGTCGTTTACTTACACTTATTCCAGACATATGACATTTTCTAGACATGCTAAATTTTACTTCATAGCATTATGTTTGCCTCCAGACTTCATGGACACAACATTAAAGTTCACCCTATGTTAAAGATTACATGTTTTAATGCTTAATTACATATTCTGTTAGGTTAAATTCATTATTATTGCCTTGGTTTACTTTATAAAACTTTGACATCAAGAGTGGCATCTATAGCCACTGACTTCAATCTGACAAGCTTACTGTATATAGTGCAATATAATTTTGCATTGGGGGAAAAGCACAAAAACGAGAGGTTCTTTATATGCCTTGGATTGTTTATGAAACGTTAACATGCACAGGAAGTTGATTTTGTATTGTATGTTAACTTGCTAAAGATGTATCTCTGATTTGCAAATATAACTTAAATACAAATGTTCTATCATATGTTGTTTGAGGCAAATACTTAATCTGTTAAGTTTGTAATATATAAATGCTGTAACTATTCATATTTAAGCAGGTTATAATGATTACAAAAATGAATATTACTGTTGAACTAATTAAACTGTTATTTTTTAACGACCAAAGAGTTTAACAACCAATTTTATTAAAATCCAGTCCCATGGAATTCTGGGAAAATGAGGTGTGAAGGTGTACAGCTGATAGTATGCTAAAATAACTAGGTTAAATTCTGTGTCCTTATCACAGAGTGGTACAAGTAATGGGTCAATAACAGTTACATAACTTATATGAACAGTTACACTGCCAAAGAATTGATGTATATCCTGGTCTCCATCTTCTATTTGATGAACTCAATCAATTTGAGGAAAAACAATTGCCATACTGGTGATGAAAGTATTGACATTTTGACCAGCTTTTAAGCCAGCGTGACCTTATGGGCCAGATTTACTGAGCTGAGGAAAAGGAAAAATAGAGATGTTGCCGATAGCAACCAATCAGATTCTAGCTAACATTTTCTAGCATGTAATAGGAAAGTAAGAGCTAGCATCTGATTGGTTGCTATGGTTGACATCTCCACTTTTTCTTTCTCGCAGCTTAGTAAATCTGGCCCTATGTGTGTGGTCAAACAAGATAGCAGTCCTAGCACTCTGGCCAAATGTAAGGTCTAGCCAGATTCTGAGTAGCTTTACTGATGTCTTTGCTCTCTATAGACCTCTATGACATACAGGGAGAAAATATATATGTTTTTCACCACTTATAAGCATTTATTGGACCTACCAATACCCTGGATCATTTATTGTATTTCGGATTGTACACACCAGACACAAATGCCTTTTAAATATAGCAGCAAAGCCTCCAGCCACCCCTTCTCAACCCTTCCCATAGAGAATTTCTCATCCCAGACACTAGGCTAATGGTCAGATGATACACCTTTTGGCCTTTTTCTTAATTAACAACCCTGCATCTCCGTTCCAAAGTCACCTCAGAAGAGACACACTCTGGTCTATCCCTATACTGTATATACATGTGTGTATAAAAGATGTTTACAGGTAAGTCCATGTCACTTTACATACTGCACTCTATGTTCACTCGTACTAAATCATACTTCAGTTTGAGAGTCCAAGAATGTTCCAGTTTGTGTAAATATGCGTGCATGCCTGTGCCGGAGTGTGTGAACTTATCTGCTTGCTTCTACGTCTTATTATGACTATTACACAATGCACCCAGACAGAGATTATGGAACATGACTATCTTTCGTCACATCAGTGTCTTTGGTTCTCCAGGGTAGACTTGTTTTCATGTCGGCAAAAGAGTGGTATGCTACATTCAACTGCTCTCCAAATAAGATAGATCTTACGCTTGTCCACATGTCTCTAAATGCTGTGAGTTTAGCTTTTAGTGATTCCATATGGAAACATCTGGCCTCTTGCTCTCTTTTCTCAGCCACTGCGTTATCAATCTGCACCTTGGTGTTTACATAGGACAGTTTCATGACATTTATGTTGCTGTTGGCAGATGTAGCTCAAGGCTTAAAGTCTATTGCTGTAGGAAAATGATGGAAACCAGGCCCTTATGACTCCTACTGCATCGGAATCGTAATGCCTGTCTTTCCCAGTAAAATCACAGGTTTTGATAACATACCTCAATGTATACATCCTTAACACACTGCAATTTTACCTATTAGATTAGATTAGTTAGTATTGTTTACAGCTGGGGTGGTTAACCAGCGACTGCTTAAGAGCGGCATGCGGCTCTTTAATCTCTGATGTGCGGCTCCTGCCCATGAGCTGCTAGATCATATCATAGTGTCTTGTGGACTGTAACTGTAAATCAGAGATCTCTTTCTATGTGCCATGCTTTATAATAGGATATTAGTCGCTATTAAATAACATTGCACATAGGAAGAGTTCTCTGATTTACAGCTGCTGTCCCTGAGTCCAAGCAGCTGCAACTCAAGGCTCTCCAGGAACAAACTGACCATAGGCATAATGAAGCTGCCCACGCAGGCAGCATGCGGGCAGCCTCCAGGGGCCTCATTCAGCCTGTGGTATGCAAAAATGCAGGCACTGTCTGTGCTGGACACTGAAATGGTAGCATTGGGTAAGTAAGTGTGTGTGACAGACAGCAGGTGTGTCTGACAGAAGGTATGTGTATATTTGTGTGTGACGCAGAAGGTATATGTATTTGTGTGACAACAGTTACTGTATGTGTCTTTGTGGAGTGTGGTCTGCCAGTACGATGGTCTGTTCCCTGACAGACCAACTTGTGAAAGTTGAATTGCGACACATTGTCAAATCAGTACACTAAATCCATCTATTGCATTCTTAAATCTTATCATCAGATATATTTTTCCTTGTTGGAAATTATATTTTCATTCTCCTTGATTGCAAAGTTCTCTCAAGAGACAGCACTTTCTGCCACCTTAGTATGCTTCTCTTGTAATTGGGTTACATCAGCGATTTTGCATTCATTCTCATGTATTCCATAGTGGGAACTGTCATTTCCGCTATCCTGTGGGACCTGGTAGACCTTATTATAACAGGTGCACTAGTAAAACCTGTTACAATAAGGTGTATCAGGTGCTTAAGTGCAACAGGTGAAGTAGATCTCAGGGATATGGCTATTAAAAAAATTATAATAAATGCTGGCAAGACATGCTGACAAGAAACTAGTAACAATACCAAATGCTAGAATCATGTGTTTGCTTTATTACAAATACATTTAAAAATGCTAGCCTTATGCTGCATGCACAAGTGCTCAAACACACAAGACTACACCTTGTGTCAAGGAGGGAAAGAAGAATTGAAGATAGGGGACGACCATACCAATATATCACATTGGAGGTGCAGGACATCTAATGCAAAGTACAGGTACGTTATATCATATCAGATATGCTTTATACACATATGACTGGATCCAGACTTAAGTAAGTGCTTGAAATCAGTTACTCCTGCACTTAACCATGTTGATTGCAGGGGAGTCATATTTAATCTGAGTTAAATATTGAGAGGTGAGGTTTCCTATCCCAAGTCTAAATAACAGTGTGACATACCTCCCAACATTTCAGAATTTCGAAAGAGGGACAACATTTTGTGGCCTGGTAGAGGGGGTTTGTCTTGTACCACCCAGTGGGCGTGTCTGGGAAAGTAGGTGTGCCTTATACCGCAAAGACCAGCGGGTCTGGTGCCTGACCCTTTTATTTGACAACCATCCATATGTCTGCCTCTTATTATTAGGCCTGCCATCCTTATTTCTGCCCCTTATTATTTGTCCAGGATTCATATGTCCAGCCTCCATATCTGCCCCATTATTTGTCCTACCACCATGTCTACCCCTTATGTCTCCTCCCTGTTTATTTGTCCAGCTTCGATGTCTGCCCCATGTAATGTCCAGCCTCCATGTCTTCCCCTTATTAGTATTTCCAGCCTCCATATCTACCCCTTGTAATGTCCAGCCTAAATATCTTCCCCTTGTAATGTCCAGCCCCCACGTCTACCCCTTGTAATGTCCAGCCCCCACGTCTGCCCCTTGTAATGTCTAGCCTCCAAGTCTGCCCCTTGTAATGTCCAGCCTCCAAGTCTGCTCGTTGTAATGGCCAGCCTCCATGTCTGCCTCTTTATTATTTGTCCAGCCTCCATGTGTGCCCCATATAATGTCCAGCCTCCATGTCTGCCTCTTTATTATTTGTCCAGACTCCATGTCTGCCCCTTGTAATGTCCAGCCCCCATTTTCTGCCCCTTTTAATATCCAGCCTCCATGTCTGCCCCTTATGTCCAGCCTCCATATCTGCCCCTTATGTGTAGCCCCCATGTCTGCTCCTTATGTGTAGCCCCCATGTCTGCTCCTTATGTCTAGCCTCCATGTCTGCCCCTTATTTCCAGCTTACATTGTCTTCCCCTTTTAATGCCCAGCCTCCATTCTCTGCACCTTGTGTCCAGCCTCCATTTTCTGCCCCTTATGTCCAGCCTCCATTGTCTGCCCCTTTAAATGTCCAGCCTCCATTGTCTGCCCCTTTAAATGTCCAGCCTCCATGTCTGTCCCTTATGTCCAGCCTCCATTGTCTGCCCCATATGTCCAGCCTCCATTTTCTGCCCCTTATGTCCAGCCTTTGTTGTCTGCCCCTTTAAATGTCCAGCCTCCATTGTCTGCCCCTTATGTCCAGCCACCATTGTCTGCCCCTTAAGTCCAGCCTCCATTGCCTGCCCCATATGTCCAGCCTTTATTGTCTACCCTTATATCCAGCCTCCATTGTCTGCCGCTTAAGTGCAGCCTCCATTATCTGCCCCTTATTTCCAGCCTCTTCTCTTACTTACCTTTGACATCTTCTCCCTTCCTCTGTGGCACTCCCTCTCTCTGCTGATGCCTCTCTCAGTCTGAGTCGTGGTGACTGATAGTGACCGAGAGTCTGATCTCTTGGGCAAGTTGTGAGACGGGCGAGACAGCGGGACTGTCCCGCTGGAATCGGGACACTTGAGAGGTATGGTGTGATAGTAAAAACTCCCCCTGCAATCAACATGGTTTAGTCCAAGAGTAACTAATTTCAAGCACTTACTTAAGTCTGTATCCAGCCCATAGTCTAATCATCATACCCAATGGTTATATCAGGTACTTGATTTATTGGACTGTGTGTATGAAGCATAAGACACAAAATACATAATTATTTTAAAGTATAATTGTGCTCATATACAAATAGATATATTTTCTGTTTCTGAACCCAAGGTTTGATCCCTTTTTATGATCAGATTAAAGTGTAATAATTCCATTAAACATTTTGGGCCGTATTCAGAGATCCGTCGGCGATCAGGCCGAAAATATACACAACTAAGTGGCAGGTCGGAGCAGGTTACTCCCCTCGCAACCTCCGGCCGGACCTAAACTTCCACCTGCATTGACTTGCCCTATCCGCACTCACTTCCGGCCTTATGTGTATTAGTTGCGTATATTACCGGCCCTAACTCTGTAAGCGCGCCCACTTTCCCTCATCTCAGTGCCTCCCCTCGCCCATTTCTATGCAATCCTTAGGTCTGTATATTTCCGCAACACTTAGGGTCGCATTACTCTCTGTCCGATTCACAAGTCCGTCCCTTAGCCATTTCCGACCTTAACTTCAACGTAGATGACGTATCACTATTACTACGCATGCGCAATTAATGCTAAATCGATCCGATCCTAAAAATACGCACGGAACTCGTTAAAAACGGATCTCTGAATACGGCCCTTTAACCTCAGATTTTATGGTCAAATTAAAATTTGACCGACTAAAATCTCACTTACTAACATACCTGGCTCTCTCTACTGGAAAAAGATCACTGATAATGCACAACCATGAGTGATGGTATTTTAAATTTTGACCAGCTTTAAGGCAGTGTGACCCTATGTATGTGGTCAATCTATTTGCTGGCCTATTGAAAAGTTAGACTGACATTTACTGAAAGCTATGGATAAAACCTAAAGAGATAATGGTGCTGATCTAGAGCGGGGCATAACAGCAAAAAAAGAAGCACATATGCACCTTGGCAAAACTGTTAATGCTATAATTTGCAGGGACTAAAACTGGCCATACATCTGGCAAATTGATAAACAGTGCCAATAATCCATTGATCTACCCACCCATCCAATCAGGACTAAAACTGGACATACATCCAGCAATCTAATAAACAGTGCCAATAATAACTTAATCTACTCAACTATACAAACAAAGGGGCTGATTCAGAGTTACAATACCATGTTGTATTGCAAGGGGAGGCAGATTTAAATTGTAAAACCAGAATTAAAATTAGGAGGTGAAGTTTCTTAGCTGAACTCTATTTTATAGAATAAACATAAAGCTATGCAGTATTTTAATTCTATGTGTAAAAGTAATGTATTTTCCCTGCATGCCATTTTTTTTTAAATTAATTAACACCCCTTACTTTGAAAAATGGTTTAGCCAAGCTGTACACTTGCACCTAAAAAAAGGTGTAAGTGCAACTCTGAATCAGCCCCAAAACCTGTTTTCACTCATTTATTGTCTACTGGTTAATGCTCAGTAAATGTACTGTATAATA
The DNA here is from genome assembly GCA_011038615.1 of Limnodynastes dumerilii. Taxonomy (NCBI): domain Eukaryota; kingdom Metazoa; phylum Chordata; class Amphibia; order Anura; family Limnodynastidae; genus Limnodynastes; species Limnodynastes dumerilii. Next base: position 59,986 of record WWET01000432.1, on the reverse strand, counting down.
ATCTGCACAATCCAGCGTACAGACTATTGTTCATTGTACGGATGGCTTTAGTCAAACTTTTAAAGGCAACTTTTATGAGTTTAACTTTCCAATTATAGGAAACTAGGACAAATTGCACCACAAATAAGACATATTGCCTACCTATCTAATTAGTCAAATGTTATATTTAATTATAATACAATATATCAAATATATATAAATCTAATTTATAAAAGAGGGAAAGATACTGTAGAAGCACTATATTGAAACTCTTAAAAAACGACATTTAATTCTGCATAATGAATCATTAAAATTAATAAAATGATTTTAAACAAGCAACAAATAGCAGTCTAAATAACATATTAATACAAATCTGTCTACAGCTGTACCAGCAGTGTCTGTACTAGGGCATGAGCAACTGTGGACACAGAAGATGATGGGCCACTTTAAGTACGATCGCGTAGCGTAGTTACACAATCATAAGTATAATGCACTCTACTCGTATGCACGTAATTTAGCTGATTTACGAGTTCTAAACCCTACCATAACTTTTCCTTGCTTAACTGTGCTCGTACATATCGCCTTGTCATACGTAACTGCCTAACCGAGCCCATACTGTACAATTGAAATGCCTCCCTCCGACTACAATGCGTATTTTCTGGTTGCGTAGGGATGACACGCCCCTTTTTATGTAGTTACAAACAAGTTATGTACGATCTGAGTTATGATGCGTAATATCTCCCGTGCGCATGTACATACAAACAGCCAAATCTACGCATGCAGCATGTGTAAATTTGCTGTCATACTTAAGGGATCTACCCTGATGTCTGTCCAGCTGCTGCTGCTATTAATAACGCTCTGCAGCAGTGGACCAGGCATTGGCAATGTATTGTTTTCTATGTCCGTGGCTTCTGTAAGGAAAATATGACCGCTCTGTGCTTCCCCTTGCAGTGCCTAGTAAAACTGCTCTTTTCTTCCCTCCATTGTTCCTCTATTTCTCATCACTATTCCTTATATAGCCCTCTTCCCACTGATTCCCCTATAGCCCTCTCCTGTTTTCTTTAGCCCATCCCCTTAGAACCTCTCTTATTTAATCATTTAATTACTTTCTGGGCTTCTTTTCCTATCACTATTCCTATCATTTCCCATTCCCTACCGGTCTCTAAACCTTACCTATAATAACTTACCTTCTAATTGTCTCTTCTTTCACTATTGTACTTCTTCATTTGCACCAAAGCAGAGACATCAGTATCACTCGCTGCTTTTTTCGCCTACTCCAATGTCAGTGATAGGAGAAATGTGACAGGGGAAATAATGGATGATACTGGTGTGTCTGCTTGATAGAGAAGCAGCATTTCAGACATGGTATTGGTAGTATTGCTAAACCTGTATGTCTGAAATGTTGTCTTTTGGTCTAGCACATCTAGGAGTGGCAACCAGCCCCCTCTGACTATGCCTGTGTGAGGGTGGAAGCACACTGTATCGATACTATGCAGAGAGGGGGGCCTGAAAAATGTAGGGGTCCCCCATATGTGTGGGGGCCCCGGGTTGACTTTCCCATCACCATGTGCTGGATCCAGAGTTGAGGTTTTTTTTTGTGGTAATGGCTTCCTCAAAAATACTGTAGTGACTACTCCCAGAACAGTGAAAAACTCCCTATTCCTGAATGCAGATTATATAAATATCACTAGAAACTGTTCAGCTTTATAACATTATGCATGGTCACATTTATTCATACAGAGGAGAAGATGGTGAATGGCAGAAGTCAGTCATTAAGCATGACGGAATTATAGGATTTCCCTGAGGAAATTCAACACTTGTCTTAAAAACATAGGCTCTTCCTTAAACTTATTACTCAGAAAAATTATGTTGTGGCTCTCAGTGGACAGGGCTCTTAAAGGGTTCTTTAATTATTGGATAATTAATAACAAAAAAAGACCAAAAAACAAGTGTATGGTAAATTGTTCAAACTATACTGTTCATTTTTAGTGATGGAGGGCCGTATTCAGAGATCCCTCGGCGATCGGGCCGCAAATATACGCAACTAAGTGGCAGGTCGGAGCAGGTTATTCCCACCAGAAAAAACAGTCACTTCCCTCGCAACCTCCGGCCGGACCTAAACTTCCACCTGCATTGACTTGCCCTATCTGGCCGCACTCACTTCCGGCCTTATGTGTATTAGTTGCGTATATATTACCGGCCCTAACTCTATAAGCGCGCCCACTTTCCCTCATCTCAGTGCCTCCCCCCGCCCATTTCTATACAAATCCTTAGGTCCGTATATTTCCGCAGCACTTAGGGTCGCATTACTCTCCACCCGATTCACAAGTCCGTCCCTGAGCCAAAATCGATCCGATCCTAAAAATACGCACTGAATTTTCGGTAAAACCGGATCTCTGAATACGGCCCAGAGTCTAAAATAAGCCTTATTTTGCATGTGTTGGGTTTAGTCAATTCTCCCTCCACTAAGAAGTGATAAAGATTATAGGATATATTCAGATTTTCAGACTACAGATCCATGCCAACCAATCAGAATGCCTTCTCTTTTTTAAGTGCAAGACTTAAAAGTGGCTGTTCCTTGTTAGTCTTCATACATATAGGTGTTCCCTCTGTCTGCATTACCGATCAAGATTTCCATACTTCATTTTCTTTATAATCTTTTGCTTGAAAATCCTATTGCCTGAAATTAAGAAGTTTGCATCTAGTTCCAATATTATAACATATATAT
>WWET01000432.1:38942-57251 GCA_011038615.1 Limnodynastes dumerilii | reverse complement strand
TGTGTGTGTGTAATATGTGCCTTACTACTGAATTCCACAATAGAGACCACCGAGGAAAGTTGTATTGTTTAAGGCAGCCAAATCCATTTAGTGTAGAAACATTATAGCCAATGGGGATACTACTATCTTCACAAAGAAGTGATTAAAATCTTGCTTTAATTGATGAAAACTATAGTCAAGAGACAAAAAGCTTCCCTTGTGTTCACAGCCTTTTCTTAAATATGTTTTTAATCTTTGATAACATCCTAGTACATTTACAGTTGCAGAACCCTTCCATGTTCCCTTACCTCTCCATCTGTTCCTCAGTGTTTTAGTTAGTCTTCTCACACTTATATCTTGAACATTATTTCTATCTTACTCTAACTCAGCCACTTTGTTCTGCCAATGCGTGTCTATTAATTACTAATACTTCCCTTCTGCTTCCAGTATTTCTTCCTTTCACTTGAACCCACTTTCTCATTAGTCTTTGGAGCGGAGTGGACATAAGCACATTCAGGGACAATGGGCCTGATCCAGACCTACGACCGCAATCGCCCGCGAGCGTAGCGAACGTTCGCCCGGGCGTAAAATCTTTGACTCCCATAACACTCCCATTGATTGCACCTGCTTACGCCGGCTGAACCCTACCCTAAGATTTTCCAGCGTACGTGCGAATTTTCGTACCGATGCGCTGGTCGTACTGGGCTTAGCACGCCCATACTGTACAATTTAAATGACTATCCCCGCCTCTGTGTAGTAACTCGAGCGTCTGGACTCTCGTCGTACAAAACGCACGCCCCTTGGGTGAAAAATACGCTGAAAATACGCTCGCTGTACGCTCATGTCCTTCGGTCGACCGGAAGTTGCCATACTGCACATGCGCAGTGCGTTTTTTTTTCACTAATTTTTGCTTACGATCGGCGTACGATCGCTTGCAGCCGTAGCTCTGGATCAGGCCCAATGCTCTACTATGTTGAAAACGACAGAACAACACTTGAATGAACATATTTCCCAACCTCTGCCCCGGTTCCCCAGGACAGATCACTATTATTGTCAGGTTAAATCTAGACGTATGGAAGATATGTATTGACCTATGTCTGGGCTGCATTTATGTACTTTATTTACAGGGTAATACTCCCTAAAAAGATACAACATTTCCGCGATAGATTCTTTATATTCTGTCTTTCCTTCTCTAGTCTTCATTGTGTATGAAAAAAAATAGCTTGTTACAGAATTTATAGCCAACAGTTTTCTATTGGACGACAGCAGTCCCAGGTGGGGTATGACTGAAATACTTAACTCACGTTTTGCTGTGTGCATTTTAGTACCAAGGAAAATGTTTCATAAAGCTATTTTCGAAAGCGTCCTGTCTAGTCTACATAAATATACTGTGTACATAATTAGTAATCATACGGTAAATTCATCCTTTGTCTTAATGGAGCATTTGTCCTTTCATAAACAGGAAGCACAGATTTGTTGGTGAAATTGCCCAATTCTCTCTGTGATGCATTCCCTTAGTCCCTCTTTATTAGTATATATATTATTGTTTTTCGGCAGGAAACAGTAACTGACATTTCATGGTAAATGGAACAAGAGAGAGAGAGAGAGAGAGAGCGTGAGCGGCTGAAAAAAAACTAATGCAGTGACACGGCCGTGCCCTCCATTGTTGAAAATGAGCAGGGAATCATCATTGTTCATCAAAAGACTCCTAATGCAGTTAAAGCATTCAGCTATAATTTCTACATGCATTTATAATTACTGTCAGACTGCACACCTCGCTGAGCAGATTAAAGCTATAAATTATTTAGCTCGAGTTTAAGATGAGGAATTTGATTTGTCTGGCAGCCGTTATTTGTTAGAAAGCTTGACACTTCACATAAAAATGACTCAACTTGATAAAGAACAAAAGCTATTTTAGCAATGCAGCGATTTTAAATCAGTCGTTTTGCCACGCCTTGTGAGGGACTAAATTGATTTGCTAAATGATAGGTAGACTTTGGAGAGGGAACATGTGTTCCGTGTAGCGAATAGACCCTTTGGACCTGATGCAGACATCTTTGTGTGTTGTGAATGCACGGAGGTCTGAAAGTCCACACTCTGTGAAGTAAACCCCTAAGTCACTGCAGGACTCTGTGTCCGTGTGAACGTGCGTACCGCTGCCCGCTCACCATCATCTGCATGCCTATCTCCGCTCCCCTCACAGGAATCAGGCATGTGGATGTAAAGGATACCCTGTCGGACAGAGCGTCTAGTGTACGGAACTTAGATCTGTTGTGTAACATCTGCCTGGAGCATGCGCACTTCATTCCAGGCACCCAACTTCCGCAAGCAACTTGCCAAACTCAGGTGCTGGACGGAGATCTGGATCCAGCCCTTTATTTTGTTGTGGGTGGAGCACTGAAGACTAATGAATTCTGCAAAATGTTAAGTACACAAGATTACTATGGACGTTTCCTTGTCTCATAATTTTTTCCAACAAGTAATCAATTTAACAATGTAGATCATTATTTTTACTTATAAACATTGTTTCGAGGTTTGTTTGATTATTTTTTTTACGAGAAATGTAGCAATAAAATATAAGGTTAAAAATACCCCATTTAATTATATGCTTCACTGTATTACAACAGCCCTTTTTTACCCCCACTGTAGTGCCAGAGCAATAAGATGTCCTGCACTAGGTGATCACCTGACTGGGCTGCTGAAAACATTGCGGTGCTGCATATCTCCAGAAAAAGGAGAAATAGATCATATTAATTGTAATAAAAATAATAACAGACCAAATCCAGACCTACGTAGGACACCCTACTTATGCACGCAAAGGGCTGGATCCATAAGGAGCAGGGGAGTCATATTTCATCTGTTGCAAACAGTATTAGAGTTGAGAGGTGATGTTTCCCATCCCAAGTCTAAATAACAGTGTAATAGCAAAGCTGGTCAGTATCTGTGTGCAGTAAGCATTTCAAAGATATATCCCTGCATGCAAAGAATACAACTAACTTGACTCTCCCTGAAAACAACATGGTTTAGCCCAGGTGTAACCTTCCTCTCTTATTTTCAATCTCTAAATCTGGTCCTTAATTACAAGCTCCTTCTTAAGTCTAGATCCAGCCCAAAGGGCCTGATCCAGAGGTACGGCCGCCAGGCGAATTACAAGCTGCTCGGTCGTAATTCCCCTGTTTTGAAGGTTGTGCGCATGAGCTGGATGTAGCACTTCTGCCTCACAGAGGTAGGCCATAAGTTCAAAACCTGGACAAGGCGTTATCTTGTCCAGCCTTATAAATAACCTATTAAGTAACCCTATAGTGTGTGTGTGTGTGTGTGTTAACTTGTGTTAGAGTATTTAGACTGTCATCTCCAATGAACTGATGTGAATGCTTAAATATTGTAAAGCGCTATGTAATGTGATGGCAATATATAAGATCCTGTTAATAAATAAATGTCCCACCAAACTCAGGAAACTATAGTTTAATCATCCACTGATCTCCACATAAGTAAGAATTTTAGGGGTAGATTCCCGCAATGAAGGGAATAGTTGAAGTGTGCCTATTCCCATCCATTACAGTAGCCAAACATTGCATATTTTCCCCTGAACCTCTAAAAATGATTTCTGTATCACTGCGCAATTAGTTCTACAACGAGGTAAGGACTGGGGACTAGATTCAGAGATTGAAAATAAGAGAAAAGGTTAATCCTGGACAAAACCATGTTGATTTCAGGAGGTGTCAAGTTAATTGTATTCTTTGCATGCAGAGATATATCTTTGAATTGCTTACTGCACACAGATAAAGATCAGTATTACTACCGCACTGTTATTTAGACTTGGAATAGGAAACATCAGCTCTCAACTCTAATACTGTTTGCAATAGATGAAATATGACTCCCCTGCAATCTACATGGTTTTGCCCAGGAATAACTTTCCTCTCTTATTTTCAATATCTCAATCTGGTCCTGGGTCACTGGATTTTTAGGATGTTTTAGGGTTTTGCAGGTTATGCTGGATTGTAAGGAATTTCCACTCTGCAAAATGACTTCTGCATATTCACGGAGAGAATTTACTTTGGTTCTTGTTCTGTACATTTTGCAACTCCACATTACACAGGTGGGGCCTGATCCAGACCTACGCCCGCGAGCGTAGCGTATGATCGCTCGGGCGTATAAACTTTCACGCCCATGACACTCCCATTGATTGTACCGACTTACGGCGGCTGAACCCTACCCTAACTTTTTCAAGCGTCCGTGCGAATTTTCGTACCGATACGCTGTTCGTACGGGGCTTAGCACGCCCATACTGTACAATTTAAATGGCTATCCCCGCCTCTGTGTAGTAACTCGAGCGTCCGGACTATCGTCGTACAAAACGCACGCCCCTTGGGCGAAAAAACGCTCAAAATACGCTTGCTGTACGCTCATGTCCTTCGGACAACCGGAAGTTGTCATACTGCATATGCGCAGTGCGTTTTTTCTACCGGTTTTACGCTCCCAACCGGTGTACGATCGCTTGCGGTTGTAGGTCTGGATCAGGCCCGTGATCTCTAGTTGCGTTTCTTCCAAGACCGTCTTGTTATTTAATGAAAAAAAAAGTTTATTTTTAACCACCAACATATTCTGAAATAATGTTCTTAATGTTCAGAACGTACAGTTGCAACACATGCTGCAGAAACTTTAAACATATGGGAAAAACCTGACACATTGTTTGAAATTATCATAGCAGTAATGTATAGAAATCTCTATAAACAAACAAATAAACATCAAGATGCTTTTACAGGTTTTAGAATAATAAAAGACCGATATTTAAAAAGGAAGTGTTGTCAGAGAACAGTTTATTATTCTGCAGCAACTGAAAGATGATTGTGTCATATTCTGTTCCTATAACCACATAGAAGGATAACGTCATATGCCGCTGCCCTCTACTGGTACGTCCTGTATACTGAGACACATATCACTGAATATCTATGGTCATTTGCAGTGCAGTGCAGAGCAGAGCCAAAGGAACACTACAAATATATAAATATACACATTTTTTTTCTATCACAAACAATCTCTAGCATTTATCAATTGTACTGTATCTGACAGGGCTATTAAGTTGACACCAAATAGAATAATGGGACAGATCCAGCGTAAATGTGAACGTATGAGCCATTCACGTATATGTGTCGCGTAAATCCTTACGTGTAGGCATGTCAATTTTACGTGAGTCAAAAAATATGTCTGTAATATGCTATGTAGGCGGAGGTTTGTATTTTAAGTGTACAGTATGGGCGTGCTTAGCTGTGTAAATACGTGTTGCACATACGTACGTGAGCGGATGACATCGGTTACGTGGGCAAAAGTTAAGGTAGGGTTTGGAAAGTGGATCTCGGACAAAATACATACATTCAAGGGGTGTGCCAAGGGGAGTGTATAGAAGGTACGCACACGTAAATACGCTACGCGAGTAAACGTATTGCAAGCGGAGTTCTGGATTTACCCCATTGTTATGCCGACACTTACTGGCCCTGATCTAGAGCTGCACACAAATCATAGCAGTGGGCATGCAGTACTTGTGGGCAGCAATCATGCATTTCTAGGGCACACGCATCTTTTATCTCTGGATTGCCATCAGGTATGGCACGTAGTGCATAAGCACTAATCAGAGTAGTGCAATGCAGCTACATGTCCAGACAGCGCAAGTACAGGGTAGTTACACCGTAATATATCATCTAAATATATGTCATGATATGTGAGACAAATTAGCAATGTAATCACAGTAAATTATAGAAATTAAGGATTTCTATTAAAAAAATTATGAAACTTTATTTATTACATTTTTATCAACAGCAGAAAACACCAGCAGTTATATGATAACCGTGGAATTGTGTTTGCAGTGTGAATAACAAATGCATAGGTCAGATATAGGCTGCAGAGTCACAACCCCCTGGCCTGTGGCTGGTACATAGGTTTTTCAGGATCTGGTGTAATTACTTGGGCATGGGACTCACATCTGAATTGGGTGCGATTATACGCCCTTTGGTTCTGAGTATGCTCACTGGAAAATGATACGTCATGCCAGCCTAAATATCCTCATCTCTGCATCATGTCCACTGTGTTCCATGTTATAACACAAACCTCAACCCTGAACCCAATCCAAATTACTAATTAACCCACTAATTACTTACCATTAACTGATGCAACTCAAACATCAGTTGGCAAGACACATAGCTCCAGCAGTGGTCATGAAAGAGGATGGCAGAGAAGAAGAGACAGAGCAGAGGACCAGACAGTAGAGAGCAGAGTAAGAGCAAATAGTGGAACAGGATGGGACAAAAGTGGAGGAGGTGGAGACAGAGTGGAGGAAGAGCGAATGAAGAAACCAGATGGGAGAAGTAGACAGACAGAGAAAAAGTATAGACAGAAAATAGAACATCCCGCACGCAGGAGAACAGGCCACTGCCCCAACTCTCCTTTGTGCTGATGATGAATCTGTGGCCAGAACCCTTCCTTAGGTATTAATCCCTCACTCTACAATTTAAATATCATTGTCCACCCACCATGCCTATCTTGCACGCTTGTTGAGTGGGCCCACCTCCCATGCGGAGAATGAACTCTATGGAACGCTGCATCAGACCGCTGTGTTCTGTACAGAGTTTCTTTGTACTTGCTACATGCCGCATCAGGCAGTCCAGCATATAATGTTATCTGCCTCCTGCAGCAGTCCCACATTTCTGTTGGTGCCTTCCCCTCATCCGTACGTGATAGCACATAAACAAATGCACGTGGAGCACCGCTGCAGTCTTGGGCGGACACAACCTCCTATTCATAGCTCTGATTGACGTCCTCATGCAGGAGAACAGCCAATCGGCTTTGTGGGTAGAAAGACTTCTGTCCAATCAGTGGTCAGCAGTCTCTATACAGACCAGCAGTGTCATTCCCACAGTTATATTGTTCGGTCTAGAGCAGTGTTCCCCAACCTCAGTCCTCAGGGACCACTAACAGTGCATGTTTTCCAGGTCTCACTGCTGCAGCACAGGTGTGTTCATTACTAACTGTCACATTTTAAAAGCTCCACAGGTGCTGCTCATTATATCACTTGTGATTCTTTAAGGAAACCTAGAAAATTTGGACTGTTAGTTAACCATGAGATGTATGCTAATTTGGGAACTTTTCCATAAATGCCTAGTTCACTAGAATCAACCTCAGTTAAAATGGTGAAAAAAACAAGACACATCATGGATCATGTTTGTGACAGATTGCTATCTGTATGAAAAGGAAAACCAGGATGGCTGAGACAGTGTAGTAAATCGATTCTAGAGGAGGTTGTGTGTGTGTTGGGAGATGGAGTAATAGGAAGAGAGCTTGTAGGCTTTAATTAATAAACAGGAAGAGAAAGCCGATTTGAAGCTCTAATGATGGAGAGCGTGTTTGGAAGTAAGATCCAGTGGATGGGAGAAGCCTGTGAGAAGTTCTTGAGACTTAGCAATGGTCCACAATGCATGTCTTAATCATGGTTGCCAATTTTGTAAATGAATATCAGTGAAATTGTGACAGCACACTCAAGATGCTGTAGTCCTTACACTGCAATGACCTCTGGTACTGAATCAGCATCAGGGAGATTGCAAAACACTTTAGGGAGTCGGGGAGATCACCCACTTTCCAGAGAGTCTCCTTGTTTTTCAGGAAGAGTGACATCTATAGTCTTAATACCTACACCAATGGCTCCAAAACATGGTACTACAACACACATACATAGGATAAGACAGTAGCCTAGAGGATCCATCAGGAAGCAAATTACCTAGGAGTGCCACTAATGCTCGACAATATCCTAAAAAGGGACCCCAAGCCCAGGAGCCCTGACAAGCTGGATTACTGCCCAGTATGCCCGATTAGATTGATATTAAACTTCATTCTTTCAAAGTCAACCTGCTTTACCTAGCCTGATTTTCTAAGGCTTGATTTTAGGAGCATCTAGGAGTTGTAACGGGAGTTACAAGTGGATTAGGGCTGGATTTGGGCCCATTATTTAAATTATTTCTGTGATCTGATTTTGTAATTGTAGTTTGCTGCTTTTAAGTAAAAAAAAACTTCAACAATGTTTGGTCCTGCACATTGCAGTAGATGTGATGCTTTTGTTTTGTGTGAAACTATTTGGAAACTCAGGTGCTGTTGAATTTGTCAGCAAATTTCTTTTTTGTAGGCTGAGATAGCTAGAATTCATGGCGAGATATGCAGGATTTCTTTATCTTTGAGGCCACCACTGCCCCAGAGAGTTCCCAGGAGGTGTTGTGGATGGACTATGGTGAATGCGAATTTTTCGCAGAATTTTCGCATACGCTCGTCGTACGCTCGCTTGCGGTCGTTGCTCTGGATCAGGCCCAAAGTTCCATTTATGCAAGGACACATTGTACAAGCTGTGCCCTTGCAAAACTTATATGCTGGACTTGGAGAGCTGGAGTGCACTACAAGTAATGCAGAACATGAGGTGTTGAGGAAATCTGATGAACCTAGTAGCAGGAGAGAGAAGGACTGCACTTTTTGTGTGAAATTCTATTGTTAGGGGTATACAGCTGGAAAGAGGCTCTGACATTAGGAATCAGGTAAAGTGCTTGCTGGGAGCAAAAGCTTAATGGGATAAAAAGTTAATTTTAAATATTATAAAGACAGCAAGCAAGGGTGGGGAGGTTGATGTCATTATCCACCTTGGGACAAATGGGACACCTGGCCAATGCTGGAATTGATGCTGTTAAATATAAATTTAGAAACTTAGGAACTGCTTTTAAGCAGGGGTAAACACTGTGACTTTTTCTAAAGTACTACCAGTACACAGATTTGAAGGGAAAATGATGCACAATAGTAACTACAATCTATAGGTATGCCATCAGGCATATAGAAACAGAAACCTGTATGGTAAGGAATGGCTTGCTAAGCAGAGCAGTTTAGGAACCAATTAAAGTAGAGGAGAGGGGCAGTGAAATAAATAATAAAAATAGATGCTCCCTTACCCAAGAAGTGTTGTGTTTTCAGGCAATAATGACAGGTAGCATATCCACAGCAATTTAGGAAAAAGAGAACAGAAGAAGCAAACATACATAACAATGATAATAAACAAAAGAATATGAGACTCATAATGAAACCTCTCAGAGCTATGTGTGCAAATGCTAGGAAATGTGGAAATAAAATCCCTGATTGCAATAATGACAAAGGATAATCTGGGACCTATCTATAGAGTAGGAAAAATTGAAGAAAGAGTATTAATGTACTCCAAGGAAGTGATAAATTCAACCTTAATAGAGTATATTGGAGAAAAAAATGGAGACACTTCCTCAGACGGGATCTGTCACCTTCTTGGTAGAATCTAAATTAGTCATGGGTTCCAAGGGGTGTGTAGGATAGCGTGTTTTGTAGAAGAAGCTGGGAGGCTGGAGATGATGCTTGCGCATAAGAGCAAGGACGAACCAAGGGGTAGCAATGAGGTGCTGGACCGGAGTGAGATGCTCCAGGTAGTGAGAGAGACTAATGGCTTGCCGGACTGGATCACGCAGGGCTAAACTGGGTCTTATGAGACAGGGTCCTTGATATGTGTCGGGTGGCTGGACTGGATTAGCACAGGCCGGCTGGACTGGATTAGCACAGGCCGGCTGGACTGGATTAACACAGGCTGGCTGGACTGGAGTAACTAAGTTCAAGCACTTAACTAAGTCTGGATCCAGCCCCATCTGTGGATCCTGCATGACCTGCCCTGTCTTTGACTTTACTTTAAGGTATCTCCTTTCCTGGAGCTCTCTTGAGGGGGCTTAGTTTGTGTGTATCAATTTCCATACATTATACTATTAGTGCATATCCAATGTGGCACTTATACTACCAGTGCTTATTCCATCTGGCACTTGTGTGTGTATCCATCTTGACATGTTGACTTGTGCATATTTCTTCTGGCACTAGTGTGTCTCTATCTTCAGCACTTTTGTGCTATCCCATTGCTATCATCTCCAGCAACAGGGATCACTTGCATTGATTGTTCCTATCTGTTACCAGGTCCACTGCCAGGGGTCATGACCTGCTGGGTGCCAGCCACATAAATCTATCCCCATCATCAGGAGCTCTAGTGAAGACCAGGCTGCAGTTAGACTCCATGCCCTGGTGTGTGTTTCCCCAGAGGCCGGCTGGACTGGATTAGCACAGGCCGGCTGGACTAGATTAACACAGGTAGGCTGGACTGGATTAGCACAGGCAGGCTGGACTAATTTCAGAGTGGCTCCACAAGTAACCAAGCACCCTTGAGTAACAAAGTTGTTTTGGCACTGAGGGATCAGTGCACAGGATTTAAATAGCCCATCCTGGCTCAGGATTGGGTAGCCAGGTCATGTGCTTCCCTTGAGCAGGCTCCCATTGGTTGCTGCAGGTCATGTGTGCAAGATCATGATGGCGGCGCCCATGCACTGGAGATCAGTGGTCTCTGGCGCCACGAGAAACACGCGGCGGGCAGCAGAAGCCATGAAGCAGTGAGTGAGGAGAGGAACACACGGCAGACCGAAGGCCAACAGGAGACTGCCACTAGTGAGAGTGACAGCTCCGACGAGCAGGTGAACTGACCGGACATGAGAGAACTGCCGACAGATGGCCTCTCACTGGGTAAGTGCGGCGGCGTCTGCCGTGAAGTGTGACAGGATCTAGCGTCAGAGCTTATAAATAGGGCTCCTGTAATGAATAAGTCATTCGCCAGAGGGACCCTGAAGAGGATGGACGACACCGTGTGCTGCTGCCAGCTGAAGAAGAGGAGCCAGAGTTCCGATCCTTGCCTGTCAAGAAAGAAGACTACAAAACAGTGAGTAGGATCAATATTTTAATAATACTTTTTATTTTAAATGGCTATTTATGTAATTGCTGGGTATTTTTTTGTGACATTTGTAACAAGAGGCTTCATTTTAAATTTAACATCAATTAGCATATTTATAAAAAAAAATGTAAGGAACAAGGGCCATTTAATTTATTTGGAGGAACGGAGGGGCCATATCAGTTATTTGTATCAAATAAGGGGCCATTTAATTTATTTGGAGGAATGGAGGGGCCATATCAGTTATTTGTATCAACGAAGGGGCCATTTAATTTATTTGGAGGAACGGAGGGGCCATATCAGTTATTTGTATCAACAGAGGGGCCATTTAATTTATTTTTGGAGGAATGGAGGGGCCATATCAGTTATTTGTATCAACGAAGGGGCCATTTAATTTATTTGGAGTAACAGAGGGGCCATATCAGTTATTTGTATCAACAGAGGGGCCATTTAATTTATTTTTAAGAATGAAGGGACCATTGAATTTATGTTTATGAACATAGGGTCCACATGAAATTTTTAACTGCAATATGTGTTTTTTACCATAAACGGTGCACATTGCGGTTGCGCATTGTGGTTGCGGCAGCATGCTATTAACTCTTGGCATGCTGCCGTTTATGGCACTATAAGGCACAGAATGCCCTGCAATACAAGGGCATGCTGTGCCTTATAGTACTAGATTCCGCAGCATGCTAAAGGTTAATTGCATGCCGTGGCAGGGGTTTTAAGTATTGTTTTTTTTTTTAAATGAATTAAAATTTAAAAAAATGTAATTTAATTAATCTCCTACAATGTATGGCAAATTTAAAAGTGTTAATTGGCTGCGATAGCAAGCTTAATCGTGGCGAATAAACCCTTAAAAAATTTCCATACATCACTGGAGATTAAAAATCGGTTGGTAAATTGTTAAATTCAGCGATTAAAAAAAAATAAATTAATCAGATCTTCTTACAGACAGAGGTATTTTACATTAGATTCCATTGACAATCACAGGATATAGATAGAAAAGAGGGAGGGGGGGGGTTGAGGTAGATTTCTTACTGCATAAAAGTGAGCTAAAATTACATAATATTAAGATCTATAATGGTGCCATAAACTGTGGTTCTATGGACCAAAAAACCAACATAACATACGACCGGATTCAGATTTAAGAAGCTTTTCGTAAAAAGCGTTCGTAAAAGATCCATACGTTAATACAAAATGAGTACGTTTTGCAAAAGTAATGAATTTCGGAACACTTCTGTGTTGTGAAAGCAACCTTATCGTTAGCGCACGTATATGTGGCGGAAGTGAAACATTCGCAAATACAACCGCATGTCTACTACATTACCACGCCCATTTTTTGCTCTTTACATTCAGACTGACGCCAACTTAATAATTAATAATCCGTCCAACCTTTTATGTTCGCACGCATTTTTTTGTCGTACGGAATTTACTTACGCATCATTCCAATTACGCTTTGTAACTCCATGGTCTGCACATGCGCACTAAATAGAAATCACACCATTTACGCATTTTGCGTGCATAAATTACCAGACGTTCTTTAATTTTGAATAAGGTCCATAATCTGGAAGATGAAAAGTTTATGAATACTAAACCCAAGGGGGAAAGGGAGCCTAGGTGGACATGGTTGTGGTAGAAGGGGGTAAAAATACTTTACCTGGTATTCCTAAGTGGTCTCCCAACTAAGTACTCGTCGGGCCCTATCTTGCTTCGCTTTCAAAATCGGATAGGATTGGGCCTGTCCTATATATTATGCCAGTACGAATGTGCAATCCCTATTTCAAACCGCATGCTAAGATTATCCTACATGAGGAATCACTTAAGCTCAAAATCCATGTTAAAGCCACCTGGTATTAATTTATTCAATTGGTATATCTAATTCATCTCACTTTTACATATATATGGGAGCTCAAATTATTAGTCCTCCAATCCTGCGATTCTAACTATCTCAGAAGTGAAACTTTTATGTTTTTGTTTAGAATGGTGGGACAGAGGAAACCTCATTCTTGGTGTGACATGTAATACATTGACTGATTTTGTATTTATGGCCTTCTACAATAAATTATTTAATCTTATTTGGGACCCTTGCAGGCATAACACATTTTGCACTGTCCACACCTGTAGAACCCTTTTGTTTTAATGTATGGTTCCTCATTACTTATAAAAGTACTCTTTATTTTTTAAATTAGGGACTTTTTGTTTTTTTCAGAAGTAGAGATAATATAGTTTTCAAGGATGGATCTTGTAATAAAACTTCCCAATGTTTTTTAAAAATCCTTTTAACTTTTCTATATTTATTATATTGTGTAATAAAAGCTGTGTCATAATTTTTGTTAAATTTACTGTTTTTTAAAGCTATTTTTATCTGTGTGTCTTTAAATTGACTGACAGGGATATTACATAACCACTTTTAATGGTGGCCTCTGTTGATATCCATTAAGGAATGTACACCTCTGTATTTAGAGTAGCTACAGGCATGTGCTTATCTTTCCTTTGGTTAAATGGTTAGATCCCAAATAATTCACAGCTGTATGGTTAATATGCATGGTTAACACAATATTCTTATTATTCTGATGTAGATATAAGTAAATATGATTCAAACTCTCTCTGCTCCCCTTCTGGACAAAAAAGCATGTGATCAATATTATTTCCATCATGAGACCAGATTGCCCCGCTGCACATGTCTAGCTCTTACACTCATTTCGTCGCAGACAGGAAAAGATTGGCATCACTCAGGGCAAATCTGGTCCCCATGGTTATCCTCTTTGTCTGGAGGTAAAATTGGGCATCAACATTTTATAATTATTTTTAAGAATAAAAAGTATCCCTTCTATTATAAAATCTTTAATATCTTGATTAAAATTACTATTAATAAGGCTATGCTTATTTGCTTCTACACGATCACCTTGATTGATGATGGTATACAATCCTGTCACATTTGCTGTATACATATTTTCCTTCCTTCCATTTTATCTCCTTCAGTTATGTGAGGACATCTCCCATATCTTTAATATACGAGGGGATGTTGTCCACTAATGGTTGTCAGTGATAGTTGATAAAATGGGAGATATTTGATGTAATTGAATTGGCCCCTGCTTTGATAGAATTTTCCAGGGGGGGTTAATGGAATTTTTATGCATATTGGATAGAATGTAAATGACGTGCTATGTTCTGTAATATTCCTACTGTGCATGTGTACCATTTAGGAACATAGATTAAAGTTGCAGGGCAGGATGGGTGAGTTAGGTGCGGATCTGGCCGCACCTAACTCATTCCTAACTCTGAATTCCCTTATTACATGATATACAGATTTCTGACATCATTTAAAGATCCTAATACATGATATACAAATCATTGACATCATATAAAAATCCTAATACATTGGTAACATTTTTTAATATCTTATATAGATTTCTGACATCCTATAAAGATCCTAATACATTAGTTAAACATTTGAATATATCTTATACAGATCTCTGTCAACAAAAATAGATCTCTGACATCATATTCAGATCTCAGACATCAAATAAAGATATTAATACATCATTTAAAGACCTTACTATATCTTAAACATATTGTAAAGCTATTTTTATATCACATACATATATCTGATATCATTTAATACATTATATACAGATCTTTGATATCATATAAAGATCTTAATACATAATTTATCTTAAATAAATCTCTGACAACATAAACAGTGCTCTGACATCATATTCAGATCTAAAGATCTTAAAACATCATATCATTATTTAATGATTGTAATACATTGTCAGAGATCTGTATAATATACAGATCTCTGACATTATACTACATCATATACAGATCTCTGATATCATTAAAAGATCTTAGTACATCATATACAGATCTCTGACATCATATATAGATCTTAAAACATCATATACTGATCTCTTACATCATAAGCAGATCTCTGACAAAAAGATCTTTATACATTATTCATAGATCTCTGAAATCATATAAAGATCTTACTACATCTTATATATGTAGATCTCTGCTATCATTAAAAGATCTTAGTACATCATATACAGATCTCTGACATCATATATAGATCTTAAAACATCATATACTGATCTCTTACATCATAAGCAGATCTCTGACAAAAAGATCTTTATACATTATTCATAGATCTCTGAAATCATATAAAGATCTTACTACATCTTATATATGTAGATCTCTGCTATCATTAAAAGATCTTAGTACATCATATACAGATCTCTGACATCATATATAGATCTTAAAACATCATATACTGATCTCTTACATCATAAGCAGATCTCTGACAAAAAGATCTTTATACATTATTCATAGATCTCTGAAATCATATAAAGATCTTACTACATCTTATATATGTAGATCTCTGCTATCATTAAAAGATCTTAGTACATCATATACAGATCTCTGACATACTTTAAATATCTTAATAAATAATATAAAGATCTCTGACAAGATTTTAATACATCATATAGAGATCTCTGACATGATATAAAGATCTTAATACATCATATAAAGATTTTTGTCATAATAAAAAACTTAGTAAACATACAGATATCTGACATCATATGGTGGGGACGCTGGGGGACGTCCCCTCCAGCGTCCCTATGGCGCTGCTACGGACGCCTGATCCATGATTAGGCGTTGCCATAGCAATGCCGGGCAACATCTGCCCGGCGCATGCGCAGATCGGCTGAAAAGCGACGGCGGGCGTTATTCTGGATCAGGCCCCCTATCACTAGCCATGGGAATTGTTTGCAAATATACACATTAAATTCTCTTTGGGAACTCAGTCAATAAAAAAATGAACAAAAGTGAACAAAAGACCACCCTCCCCCCTTCATACCACATTAACTAGTAAATCCTTCTTCCATTCACTCCCATTTCACTCCCCATGCACTCCCTTTTCTCCCCTCATGCATGTGCTGCACTCCTGGATAAAGGTAGTCAGGTCAGGTGAGTGCAGATCAGGGGAGCGCTGGGGAGGGGTTTGACAGGCAGCAAAGCAATGGTGAAAATCCTCTGCAGTTTGCGCTCTGACAGAGAAATAGCCATAAAAGCCTGAGGCCAGGGCTGTGGAGCCAAGGCCCTCTCTGCAGTCTTACTGCATTGTGCCGGCCTGTATTATGATGTCACTGCACTCCTCCTTGCCACTTTTCTCAAGCCTGTTGCCATATGGTATGCCCTATGCTTCCTAATCTCGCCTTGTGGTAACCACAATCTGTCTCGACCAACAACAAATTTATAACATGTTCAATGATATGGGCACAGGGAAAGAAACAAGTAGTAGAGAAAATGAAACATAGTTGTGCAACTTTTTCTAATAAAAAGTAAGTTACAATATATTCATCCACTGTTCACAGTTTGCAGATTCTGGTGATAGAGCACAAAAGGAAATGACATTAGACAATCCTGTTTTCAGATACCGCTTGCAATTTGTAAGTGGTGAATGATGAATATGAAAACAATTACTGCAGCTGCTATTTATTAAAACATAATAAGCATACAAAGTATTGTCTGTCCCACTAACTACGTCTAAACAGCACAACCTCCCCATCCATAGACCCCAAAACTATATTACTGTAAAGCAGATTGTCTTTTCTTACAGGCAAAGGAAAGGTGGATGATAGCTCTTCACTTACACCTTTATCAACAGGCACCAAGAAAGTTGCCAGCTTAAGAAATACAGAGACCATACATTATATAAAACCTGCATTTAATTGAAAGACACATATAAAAGATTTTAATGTGTTGTGACTCAGATAGAATGGCAATGATCATGTGCATTGTGTAGTAGGGTTCATGGAGGTAACCATAAAGCAAAACACTATTACCTTTGGGAAAAACATGCAAAGTCTGATAAACCAGTTCTAAATATCACATGAACACATAATGGCAGCAATCCAACATGGAAGTTTTTTTTCTTTATATAACATAAAGTGGTAAAACATTGTAAATGTGTACCTAATAATCATTATCTGTCAGTCTAAAAATCATTATTTGCTTTCTCTGAATTTCCCTTATGGTTGAACAAAACTGAATCCAATACATAGACACAGGCTCACAGTTCTCAGGAGAACGTCACAGAGTTCAGGGAGTCATTCCCAGCCTCCATTTTATTACATTGTGTGACTATTGTTGCACCATGGAATAGAAACACAAGGGAATTAGTAACATTGGGCCTGATCCAGAGCTACGATGTTACACTGAGCGCTGGTTGAAATAAACCTACTACACTATATGGCTGTTTGCTCTGCATCTCTCTAACCCCCACGTACTGCGGCACAACTTCCAAAAAGACCCCCCTGTACCGAGGAACAAGGAGAGCCTGATTGGACGGAAGCGGCAGGAAGGGGAGACAACGGAAAGGCAGCAGCTGACGTTGCCAAGCAACAGAACACACAGCCAGCGGGAAGCAAGACAGTGTGCGAAATACACCACGAGCCGAGCGGGGAGACGAGAAGTCCTCCGTACAACGAACTGTGAGCATAAACAATCATTTAGTTGTACCAAACTGAACATTCAGCCTGTTTTTTTGGGACTTTTAAATCCGTTTTTTGAACAGTGAATACCAATAACGGACAATTTAAACAACATACAGGCTCTGTTTATTGCAGTGCCGACATTGCGTGTATATCTGTATATGCAATTGGTTTAACACGTGGTTAGTAAAACACAATAGCAAAAACGCAAATTGGACCACATATTTAAACTTTATAATTTAAAGTGTATGTACCAGCAACACAACATAACCAAGGGGAGGGTCATAGATAACAGTGAGCGCCAGAGTGAGAAGTCTCTGTCTTTGTCTTACAAAGACTGAACGCTATAGTGCCTTAAACCATCAAAAAGTGGACCTTTTTGATCAACTCAGGCCGCTCCTGGTCCACACCGCAGAAGGGAGGGGGGTAAGCGCCATAACCCAGTTCCTATACTTAACGGTATAGATATTTGCTAACATTGAAGCATATCTATACACAATGGTTTTATCTGTAATGGTGTTCATTCTTATAAAGGTTTATTTAATACTAGGAGTTAAAACCTGTTTGTACTGGTTGCCTCAGGGATCCTCCACTCACATCTCTCTCCTCTTCGCTGAGTCTTTTCTCCATCTTCAACAGCACCTCCTCATCCAACTTTCCTTCTTCCTCTGCTCCAGCTTTACGTCACACTCCTCACGCATGTGAGTTACTGTGAGGAGCAGCATTAGCCTTATATAAAGGCGGCCCATGGCATAGGAGGCCGCCTAGGGCCCCGCGGGTCAGGTGTCCCTAGGGGGCCCCGCGCCTACACTGCACCAACCACCACTGGCCACCTCTGTACTGGCTGCTGCAGCCCGCACGGAGCCTTTATTTCACACATGCAAGCCAGGCTTGCAAAAAATTTATAAATAAATAAATAAATAAAACAAAAACGTAAATGTCTCAAGTTTTTTCTCGTGGGGGTGGGGCGTTGGGGGGTGTTTCTCCAAGGGCCCCACAAAACCTAGGGCTGCCCTTGTGTATATA
>WWET01000432.1:2649-29015 GCA_011038615.1 Limnodynastes dumerilii | reverse complement strand
TGAAATAAAAAATACTGGTGTTGAGGTTATGTATTATAGCCTTCATGATCCTAGATTACAATTGTTACAGTGAATCACTTTGCACGCTCATATATGCATCTCTATTGACTTTATTGATCCTTCCCAAAGGCAGGTAAACCCTGGTGGATTTAAGCAGGCTCTGTTGGTTGTCTTAAGCAAAGCTCTGAGTAAATGATGTCTTCACAACGATTTCTCCAAAGACTGTTTGCATAGGGAGTGATTTTTCTCGATTATAAATGGAGCCATATCAGGATTGACAGTAGAGCAAAGGACCCCAAATAAAATGATCCAAATTTACTAGTCCTTTTTTGTTTCCGATATATGACAAAATAATACTATCACAATCCACATACACTTTACATCACCTATATGTACAAAGAGATTTCAACTAGAATTAATCAATAAATATATATATATATATTCTTGCCATTGCCCACATATTATCGCAACACGCACATTCTGTTACTCATAATAGTGTATTCCCCAGTCCTCTGCAGTCTTCAACTTTTGAACCCTTAGTGAGAACAGTCACTGCTTCAGAGATTCAGTTGTCCTCCTGGGAACCATTGAACATCACTCCATAACTGCAGTAATACTTTAATGTGTGTTGCAGATATTGAGTCCTAACTGCAGTAATTGTCATGGTGACAGAGCTGGGAATACTCGCAGTAATTAGGCTACTTGTTTTGTCATGTGTAACGATTCTAGGCTATTATGCTCTGCGTGCAGAGGAGAGAGAAACAGAATGACCAAAATGAGCGTCCTTTAACCATTATATAATACATAAGTCTTTATCTCACAATAGAGTATACACAAAACAACATAAATCTCCCATATACACGTGCTTTAATATATTTTATACAGGTACATTAAGTACATATTATAGAGCTATCAGGAGTGACAACTATGAATTGAACATACAGGTCAAGTCAAGTCAACTAGGAGAAAAGACAAAGCAAGTTTTATATTAAATTAACTATTTGAATACACAAAAACAAACTATTTTTGAGAATCTCTGTAGACTAGATAATGGGCAGAGGAGAGATTGTTCAATTATTTTCAAACATCATACAATCAATCAGCTATGGCCTATTAAGTGTGAGGCAAATATCAAGGTGCCCCTGGCTGAGGTATTAAGGCCAAGCGCCTTAGGGCACCCTGACCACTAAATCCAGCTCTAATAACTACAGTAAAGTAACTTTAATATGTACAGTATTAAACCAGTATATACACTCCATTATGTGCAATATTGCTTCCAGTGCTAGAAATGCCTGTTGTGTTCTGTGATCAAAACAATATGTGTATGTGGGAATTAATTAACTGTATATTATTTATTTATTTTTGTATTTTTTTGTTTTAATCATATAGTATTTATTGAAGACTTTAGCTTTTTTTCACATTAAAAGCTAACAAAACATAAACCCACATTTGGAAGCAAACTTTGCATTTCTTAAACAACAATAGAGGGAGGTCTGGATGACAGAGATAACAATATTTAATACATATAATGTAACTGAAAAAGAAATGGGAGCCAAGAATCAGTTGTAGTAATATTGGTTTTAGAAATTTTCGCAACAGGGTGCCATCAATGAACGGAGCAGCAAGGGGGAGAGGAGGATGAGAGAGAAATGGGGAGAGGAAACCAACAGTCCTGAGTGCTTCTGCAAGGAAAGAAGGGGTGGTGGGGGGGAAACAGGCCTTAGCAAAAGATCTATTACCTGTGTAGTAGTAGTAGTAGTAGTAGTAGTAGTAGTAGAAGTAGTAATCAAACCAGTGACTCCATATATTGTGATATATAGTAAGAGTTTTCCTGGTAGTTTATATGTGTTTTTTTTATGTGAAATGGGGCCAGATTTAATAAGCTGCATGAAAGGAAAAGTGGAGATGTTGCCCATAGCAACCAATTAGATTCTAGCTCTCACTTTCCTATTACATACTAGAGAATGTCAGCTAGAATCTGATTGGTTGCTATGGGTAACAGCTCCACTTTTCCAAACCCTCAGCTTAGTAAATTGGCCCATTGTGTCATTTACCAGGGCCACCCAGTCAACATGCTGGGGCAGTGTACTTGCCATTCTTGATCTTGCTATTAGCACTTTAACTAGCATGGGGAGGGCAAAGACATATTTCAATATATCTCTGGAAAATACATCTGTTAATGACAAACCAAATTAACATGTCCATAAATAAAGTGGCAGCAGATCCCTCAAAGCTTAAAGCATACACACCCTATACCTGCTCCACAGCAAGACCAGAGCAGATGCCACAAGGACACATCAGGAACGGCGCAATGAGGACCAGTAGTGTCAGGGCATCTACCCTTTTGAAACAGTCTCAGAAGAATCAGGTATACCCTGTGTAAAATATATATGTATATTAGCTGAAAATGCATAGATGATGTTGAGTGTATAGTGGCATCTAACATGTTGCTACATTCTTTGTTGTTTATAAGACCTTCCCCAACCTTTCCCAGAGACGTTCCAGTCCTACAGGGGATGCACATAAATGTAGGTTAAAGTAATTGGCTGAAATTGCTCCTGTAGTGGTTAGCATGGTCTTCACCTGGAAGGTGAAAAATGTGGGACACTTTTGCCAAGACTAGTTATTGGTCCGGCCCAAAGCCCTGCAATGATATTTTCTCACCAACAGGGTTCCATTGGGCCTCAGAGTCAGTTTCCTGGGGTAGTTCAGTAGCTGCAGTAGTTCTCCCGGATGCCAAGCTTTGGTAGTCTCTGGTCTCTGGCCCGTGACATGCCTGAGTAGCCGACCTTTTATCAGTGTTATGCCATGTAACCAGTTCCTGGTACAAATCCTGTCCTAGCTTTATTCACGGTGGCTGGTGGCTTATCCCATATTTGATCAAATATGTGTAACGAACATTTCTGTGTTTTATTTTACAGATAGAACAGTAAAGTTTGTTACTGGTTTATGGCAGTGTGCTGGGACTATTTTTTTCTTTTTGTTTCTGTGGCTAGCAGATTATCCCCTGCCTTTCATGCACCTGTTTAACATATACCTATAAATTGATAGAGCAACTTCCATTCTGTTTTTATTCTGTTTGTGGGCATGTCTGGGAGCAGTTGCTGAGAGGGAGGGCTGTTTCACAGCAGCCATTTTGGAGACTTTAAGGGGTGTCTCCTAGGTAAGTGGGCTCTCAATTTATAAACATATATATGGGACCCAACATTGGGACAATCAATTTTAAAGTTAGGACCACCATATACAGAAAGGCATTGACGGTGGCTGGTGGCTTATCCCATATTTGATCAAATATGTGTAACGAACATTTCTGTGTTTTATTTTACAGATAGAATAGTATCGTTTGTTACTGGTTTATGGCAGTGTGCTGGGATTATTTTTCCCTTTGTTTCTGTGGCAAGCAGATTAACCCCTGCCCTGTTTAACATTAACCTATAAATTGATTGAGCAACTTCCATTCTGTTTCCCATTCTCTCCTGGGCCATATTTCTTGTATGATGTGATGTCCGCAAACTGCGCCCCAACCATACATGCTTGCGTCTGTTGAGTTGGGGCATCAGTGGTTGAGTTGGGGCGAAAGACTTTCCCTTCAGAAGTCTTTTTCTGCTTGTCCACCAGCTTAGTGACCTTCGTATTTCTGGTGACAATTTTATCTTCTGAAGCATATTTTTGGGATTTTTGTCCCATTGCATCAGGAATCCCATTTGAAGTGGTCTCATGTTGGCCCTTGCCCAAGGGATAGCATCTAGGGCTGCTGCCATCAGTCCTAATACTCTTTGACATTCCTCTGCTTTTATATGATGCTTGAGCTGAATTGTTCTTACTTCTGTAACCAGTTTTGTAATTCTGTCCTTGGTCAGACTGACAGTCATGTTCTCTGTATTTATGAGTACCCCTATTTACTTGATTTCTGTTGTTGGTGTGAAATGACTTTTTAGTCTGTTTACTAACCAGCCGTGGGTTTCCAGAGTGTGAATGACTGTCTCCATGAAGCTGTGGGTTAGATCTTCTGATTCTGCTGCAATTAACAGATCGTCCAGGTATGGCCATACTTGCACATTCTGCAGTCTGATTTTTTTCGATTAAAGTGATTAAAATCTTTGAGAATGTCCTCGGCGAGGTTGCCAGTCCGAAGGGAAGGACTGTGAATTGGAAATCCTGTCAAACAAGGAGCCAGCTTGTCAGACCATTCCTCTTCAGGCCATTCCAATCGTGTGGCCATGCGCTCAAATGTGCAGAGGAAAGCCTCAATGTCATCAGCTGGAGTGAGCTTAGGCAGCCTCTCTCGCTCCTGCCCACCTTTCGTCAGCTCTTTAAGCTCTTCATACATCATCTGGACCTGAGCTTGTTGGCTCTGTAATTGGGTTTGTTGGCCCTGTAATTGAGCTTGCTGACCGCCAGCCACTTCAGCTATCATCTGGACCTGAGTTTGTTGGTCCTGTAATTGGGTTTGCTGTCCAGCAACCAGGGTTTGCTGTCCGGCAGCCACTTCAGATAACCTTTTCAGTATTTCCTCCATATTACCCTGTACTTCACCTTTAAGGGTAAACTTAGCAGGCTTAATATAATGTGCCAGTCTCACCAGACAGTGTTACCTGACACCTGTCTGCTCTACTGGCCACTTTTAACACAAGACTGCAAACAGTTTGCTTATGACACGGTGGCCCTTTAAGGCAGCTTTTCACACAGCTCTCTGTAACCCCAAGTTGCCCTGTCCTCCACCACAGGCACAACAAAACTGGGATAAGCAGTTTATTAAGCACACCACCTTTCTGGCCCCAGGCCAGCTGCACAATATATACTTTAAACACAACTTGTCAGTTTTAAAAAAGTTTAAGATATTGTAGCTCTCTTACCCAGGGTTCTCTGCTGTGTATAGTTTCCAGCTGAGATGTGCCCCACGTTGGGTGCCATATGTGATAAAAGAGCACATCACATGGAGGAAATAAACTGAAGTTCTTTTATTTTCTAGCAGGCAGACAGAAAAACAGGTCAGCAACATCACCAACAGCAAGTTGTTCTTGTAGTGCAGCACACAAGTGTCACAGCATAGTTCACATGACTCTTTAGGTGTTCCAGTGGTCTCTAACATACCCCAACCCTTGGGCAGCTATTCCACCGTCAAGAGTCCTGACCCTCTGTCTTTGAAACACTTATATCAGGAGAGCACAGGTACTGATTAGCCCAAGCCTGATCACACCCAGGTTCTCTGCTGCTGCTCTAAAACCTGGTCAGGATTCTCCGCATTACTCTCATGTGGAGGTATGCTGTCTCTGTCACACTCCACATTACTTTCATGTGGAGGTATGCTGTCTCTGTCACAGTATGTTCAGCAGTAACCTGCTCTCTGGCTAATTGGATGGATATTCCTTGACCTTCAGATGGCCAAAATATTTTCTTGTGTACTTAAGCCCAAAATGGGGTCAAAATTAACCGCGGGTTAAATGTGTTATTCTGCATTTAAATGGACGGTGAGACGGTTTCATACCTACTATATTCAATAATACGCAACATCAGTAATCTAATTCATGACATTTAATGAAAATGAAATACAAATCATACATAGCACAATCAAATCAAAATTTACTTGTAAGTGAGTGTGGTTGACAATACATGTGTGAGGGAGAGATATGTGTATATGTATGTTATAGTAGTTGTATGTATGACAGCAGTTGTGTGTCTGTGTGTGTTAAGGTGACCAAACACTAGAGTAATTATTGATAATAGCATGAAATCCCTAAAAATATTCACAATTTTCTACACTAAAGTCTCAAACGATGTCAACACCATAGACTACACAATTTTCTGCCGATAATCGGCAGAACATGTAAAACAAACCCCTCAGATTTCTCATCTACTTTTATTGTCCCTAAAAAAAAAAATCACATTTACCTATACACTTGGTGATAATTTTCATTTCTCAAACGATTTTTCATTCAAAATTTACATGCAGGCTCCATTAAAAGTCCAGAGTCCAGAGTCCACATGCAGTCTCCATTAAAATCCATTGCTGTATATACGATCACCTGGTGTTTAGGTGTCAATTGTGTCTGGCTACTTCAATAAAGGACAGAAAACAGGAAGAGAAGGAAACGGGAAGGTGTCATGTGGAATTAGCATAATCATGCCTAGGAAAGTACTAATGGCACCAGTATTTAATCGCCAAAGATTTCACGATTATCGGGGTATGCCCTGTGTGATTTTATATTTTATCATCTGCTTTGGCCCAATTTAAATCAAATAATCAAATAATCGTTCAAAAGGGGTTCTTGGACGATTATTTGGTGATCGGACTGATGTCATGACACAGCATCCATAAATGGAGTCAGATTTGGCCCAACTTCACAAATTAATTTTTTACAATTAATTGGGTTATTATTTTTTTAATTTAAATTCACAATACATTACTAATTGACTAAAAGTAAAATACAAAAATTATCAATGATTATTTATAAATATTATTCTATATGCTTATAAAAATCTATGTATTTTAACCCTATTTTGGGTAACTAAGAGTTTAATGAGCCCTGCATCATGCATTTGCCTGTTCTCCTCTTCATTCTGTATTCAGCGTGTTTCTGTGTTCTCCTAGCCTGACCGTGCCTTCCCTGCATTGTGTCTGCCCAGCCTTTTCTGCTTCTTGCTCTCCTCCTCAAGTGAGGGTGTGGTCCTCGGATCGCTTGTTGTGTGAGTGCCCTCGTCTCTGTTGTCTCTATGAGCATCAGTGTCTCTGTTGAACACCAGACCAGTTGTTAGACTCTATGCCCTGTTGAGTCCGTAACACTTCAGCCCTACATAAAGTGGTGAAGATAAGCCTCACTCTTTTCTCATCCCAATAAAATGACAGGAGTATCCATTTCTGTTGATGGTAGTAAGGCTAGATTTTGATCAGACGAAGGACTGACAGGGAGCCAAACCCATTAATCACCAAAAGTAGGTGTACTACAGAGCTACCCACATCTGCCAGAAAAAAACAACATATCATTGGTATATTATTAATCTCAACACCAACAGAAAGTCCCACTATGTGGGGATCCTTACAGATTTTGCATGTGAGAGAATTGCTAAAGCTTGATAACAATAACAGAGCAGGCAGTAATGCCCCTGCTAAGCTGGAAAAGATCAGTATAGCCGTTGACACAGACCCACACCATCGGAGAGGAGAACGGCACATGGACCAATTGTATAATGTCATCTTCATGGCCAAACTGATGCAGCATCACCTAGAGAAATGGATAAACAGAGTCAAAGGCCTTGGCGGCATCTAATGGTACCACCACCTTTTTTCTTAAAAAACACAGTTTTTGAAATTATTAACAACATTATTTATGTATACTTTCAAAAAATGCATCTAATGGGATCCAGCTCACCTAATACCATTTAAGAAACTGCAGCCCCATCAGAGTTGGATTGAGCGTAGAATAAGGTGTCTGTGTGGGCCAACAACACAGTAATATCAGCCCCTAGAACCCTGTTACAGCATCTTTATTTGCTAAAGTTAGAGGTGAAGGGTCAGCATGGTAACACATTCTAGGCTACATGGGCATCACAAGATGACTATGGCCTAAAAGAACCATCTCAGGAACCCTAGAAGTTCAGCTTTCATTTGTGGAGAGTTGTTTCCGAACACTGTCCACAATAGAGGTATTTATTAATTTGCTCTTATTTCTCTACCAGTTGGCACCCTTGTCAACATAATGTCTGTCTAGTTAATGCAGCGGTCAAAAATAAAAATAAAGCTTTATGATTTTACTTGTTTCGCTGTCAACCTTTTGATTGCCTAAAAGATGACCTTAACTATTTGAAACTTCTATTGTTTAATGTGGTCATATCCTTTACAGCATATGGAGAAGAACAGAATAAACTTATTGATAATAATAATGGGGACACCTACCTCTAATCAAACTTGCCCTAGATTTTAGTAGGTCGATATTTTCAACATTGCAAGAAAAACATTTACAATACTGCAGAAACTGCAAGCAGACTGAAACAGAATTGGTTAATATCGGTCTATGTTTCTGGCTAGATATGTCCACAAGCATCCTGCCACCACATGAAATTCACTTATGTTGAACACTTAACAACAGCCAAATCACTTCATTGGGCTTTCTGCCACAGCCCACTCAGTTGGACAAGAGATGCAATTCCCATTTTTATTTAATACATTGCCTCTTTTATTACTCTGAAAACAGTTTGAGGGGTTTCTATATTCTTGGCCGCTATTCACTTATCATCTTGATGACCAGAACATAGGTTTGGTTTTCTCATCTCTCAAAATTCAATCTCACATATTCAAATATTTAATTTTCACTGCTAGTCAAGCCTCCAACTTGCAGTATTCTCTTCATTGCTTATTTTTTTGTCAAAATATTGATGTCATAAAGTGGAGATACAAAGAACAATGAAGTTCAAGCACAATATTGTCAGCTGAGACGCAATGGGGCTGATTTAAGGTTAGATGTAACAATATAAAAAAAGAGAAAATCTGCCTGACATACCATGTACCATGTGGCATGTGAGTGGTGACCTGAAGGTATTGTGCATAGAACAAAGTTTTGAATCATGTATTTGTTAGAATTTTTTCACATATTCCATTTCAAACATTAAACAATATATTAATAACCCTACCCAAGCATGTAGTACATTTCATTATTCATTATTTAGGGTTACCAATTTTAAAGTCTGTCTGTTAAAGGTGTCAAAGTCTAGCTGACATTTTCTAGTATGTAATAGGATCTGGATCCACAGGTTAGTAATTGTAGTCCGTTGTTCCTAGAGGAGGCAAAAGTAGAGAAGTTGTGGGATGTCGCCAAAGAATAAAAGATAGATAAAAAAGAAATAAAAAAGTAAGAAAACACAATGGAGGGAGAGGATGGGGGCCTTAATCATAGGAGTGGTTAACATTCATATAGCATGTGGAGTCTAACCATTAATTCCAAATTTTCTGAAGTGTAGGAAGAGTATTGCTGGTAGTATATATGTACTTTTCATGCATCATAGTATTGTTAACAAGGACAAACCAATTTGAAGTTTTTGGAGGAGTACTTGCCAATTATGATCTTGCAATCAAAACCTAACTAGGTAAAGGCAAATATATACAATATAAAGAAGGAAATTTATTAGTATAAATATGCTCTTTGTAAAATATACATGTGTATTTATTGAAAGCATGGTGATGATGTGGCATCTTGTAACACTTAATATGTTGCTCATCATCCAGGGGACCTGGGTTCTCTATCCACTTGACCATCTTGCCTTGCCAGCAGCATACATAACTGTAGATGAGAGTATATAGCAGAAATTGTGCCCTTTGGTGACAGACCCTCCAAAAGGGAGGATGGCGCACCTGTAGATAGCAGTAGAAAAAGGTCTGAGGAAGTTCCAAGTCCTTTGCCAATTGCTGAAAAGTTTTTATTGTAGGGCTTGAGTATGCCTGTCCCAGAGACACCACTCTTTGCTGGTTTCAAATCTTTGCACCTGTATATCTGGCCAGCAACTTTAGACAGCAATGGCATGCTTTCAGTGTCCAGTTACGATGTTGTGTATTGATGTTCTGTGACAGGTGCAGTGGACAGCAGAGCAGCGCAGGACTTGGCACCGGATGGGGATCCACACTCGGCATGGTACACTTGGACAGCAGCACTGGAAAGAGAGGACTCAGCAGGGAACATGGAAGAAATAAAGACTTACCTGCCAGAAGATCCTGCAATACTGGAGGAAGACTATCAGGACACTGGAACTGCTGGGCGGCACGGGAAGGTAGCTCAGGCAATAGCTAGCAACCAATCAGTGCTGATTGGCTGCTGGCCAGTCATATGGCGTGGCCGTGAGCCAATCAGGACACACGGTTGCCATATTAGTGCAGAATAGTGTGGTGAACCAATTAGGGCTCACTGCATCACTGCACCCAGGCACCCCTGCGGTGCCCTGTTTATAAACCCCCACATGGGTTGGGAGAAGCAGGAAGTGACCGGAAGTGGCCGAAGACAGGACTAAGAAGAGGTGTACGCTGGATTCCCTGGGTACAGCAGCACTGGAAAGAGAAGACTCAGCAGGGAACATGGAAGAAATAAAGACTTACCTGCCAGAAGATCCTGCAATGCTGGAGGAAGACTATCAAGGCACTGGAACTGCTGGGCGGCACGGGAAGGTAGCTCAGGCAATGGCTAACAACCAATCAGTGCTGATTGGCTGCTGGCCAGTCATATGGCGTGGCCAGGAGCCAATCAGGACACGCGGTTGCCATATTAGTGCAGAATAGTGTAGTGAACCAACTAGGGCTCACTGCATCACTGCACCCAGGCACCCCTGCGGTGCCCTGTTTATAAACCCCCACATGGGTTGGGAGAAGCAGGAAGTGACCGGAAGTGGCCGAAGACAGGACTAAGAAGAGGTGTACGCTGGATTCCCTGGAGAGGCCAGAAGCGGCTGAAAGAAGAAGATAACCAGCCTGTGGAAAAGAGCCAGAAGCGGCTGCAAAGAAGAATGAAGAACTGGGCAGAGTGGAAACGACGCTGCAAGAAGACTGCAAAGGAGGCAGTGGAGTTCCCATATGCAAAAGAGCTCCACTTGGCCTCCATTGCCTCCTATCCTGCACGGAGAGGTAAAACTTGGGCACTGATTAGCCCCCACTGGATCACCAGGGAAAAGGTCACTTAACCCCCCTGGGCAATAAGCCAGTCCTGTGCCAGCATTGAGCCTTTTCCCCTGATGCAGCAAGCAGCCTCCCCACTGCTGCCAATGTTGTCCTCCAGTCCAGGCTTGGACTGAGGCCCTCACCACACCACTGAACCACCAGGGCACTGAGGTGGGTGGGCTGCTCCTGGAAGAGGAAACTAGGCCCTATAGTGTAATAGGGTGCAGGCTTTATTAGGTAGAGGGGCACTAGGCCCCCTTGTAGAACAGGACATCAGGCCCTAATAATAATGGTATGGTTACAGGGTACTAGATCCTGGGTTATTTTAGGGCCATAGGCCTTTTTTCTTGGTTAACATGGCGCCTAGCCCTGGTTAGGTTCAGGTGTCAGGCCTGTCTGTTAAGTTGTGCACTAGGTTCAAGGAGGCCGATAGGTCCTGTGTTATTAGCGGACGCTAGGCCTGGTTCTTAGAAGGGTGTTAGTCCCTTGGTTAGCAGGGCACTATGCCCTGGTGCAAATAGGACCTAGGCTCCTGGAAGGTGGCTATAGGTTCTGGTTAGGCCACAGTGGCGCAAGGCCCTGGTACATGAGTAGGCGGGCACTAGGTTTGATTAGGCCCTAGTGATAGGAGTCATCCACAGGTGGAGAAGACGAGAAAGAACCTTGCACAGATAAGTCTGGTCACTTGCGAGAGGTCTGTCAATCAAGTTGACAAGCTTCCATGGTGAGTATATCTCAATGTTTGTGTGTCCCCGTTTCCCACGGCTGTGGACAGAACCTGTAGGCGTGCGTAAGTTTCTGTCCACTCGCCAGTGTTTGGTGAGAAGAGGGTGTCTGAGGCCATTGATGACCATTTCCTCGACTGTGGATCAACATTCCTCTCCCACAGGTTATCCCTATGTGTTGGCAGGGTATTAACTGTTCTTCCCTTTCAGATAAAAAAGAAGGCCATGCCCAGAACCGAGAGGGAACGGCATAGTGTTCTCCAGGATCCGGTAGGAACCACAGGGGTGGTGGTGGGGGCGGGCCTGGGGTCTGTTCACCTTCTGGGCTGCTGGGATACCACCTGTTACAGTTCTGTTATACCTGTACACCTGTATTTTGACAGTGACCCATGACATAGCCAAGCACTTTAATAAAAATAATGTGCTCTGTTGCCTATTAAAATAAAATAGGGTCAGTGTTTAAAAAAATATTTGGCATCCGCAGACAAGATGGGCCAAGTCTCTCTCGTGTTCCATCACATTCTATGTTTCTTTTAGGTTTTTGAGTAGTGCTGTATTTTCCCTTAGATAAAACCCCGCTTGTTTAGATACAATCCCCCCTGTCAGAAGCATATTTAGAGGTAATGGTCCAGTTTTTTTTTATATTCTATGTAACAAGCCCATCAGCTCTTGATATAACATTTCACACAATGGGCTCATCTTTTGCTTTACCATCTATGAACTAAGATCCACAACAAGCATGGATCGAATTCTGCCCTGGTAAATATTCCAATGGTGGAGTTGGAGAGGTGAGCTACCGTAATTCCATATGAATAAGGGGTGTAGCCTCCCCTCTCCCATATAGTAATTAGGATGCAGTGGGGTTTCAGTCTCTTGTTATTCTCATGTAATATTGCCCATTGGCAAAGTTTTATTATGTTCAGAAATTTATAGACATCCTGTTGAGGAGCGGCAGCAGATTAACAAAAGAAGAGTTACACTGAGAGTGAACTACCTGTACCATGGGATAGCTCCTTCCTAATAACACCGAGATGAAAGAACATTCTCAATGGATTCCATGTTACAAATAGCATGGTGCAATTCTGAATTTTGTCAAGCTACAAAAAGAAAAAAAAATATAGAGATATTTTAGTCAAAACAGAAATTACATCTATCTACCATGTTATCTGCACCTTGTGTATTATACTACATAAATCAGAGGCAATTTAAAGAATGGTTGGCAATTAGGCACTTTGTGGAGGCCAGACACAACCTAAAAGATCACCTACCATGTACCTGTTATACTTAGAGGCTGAAATAAAGAACAATGTCAAATGTAGTCAGTACAGTCACTCCAGCTGAACTGAAAAAAATGATCAGATTTTTGTGCTTCTTATAATATGATCTTTATTACGTTTCTTATAGGACCGGATCCAGAATTACACACGTGGCAGCGTTTTACAGTCTACATGCAGAAAACGGCCGTATTGCGTTAATGTTAAAGTGTTGCGCTTCTTAGGATCACACTTGCGGAATTTCACTGCCACTGTGGAGGTGTTGCTGTGGAATTCAGGATCTGGTCCATAAATCTTAACTAGTCTGTTTCTAGTCTTCTCTTGTTTTGCCTCCTTTAGTTTATTACAGTTTCCTTTAAATGTATTTTTCTGGATCAGAAAAGTATTGACAAGGGCCAAATTGTGATGACTGAATGAATGGGTCAAAGCCTCTCCAAAACAGAAGGTTTTGCAGGGTGCTCCCTGTGTGAAGTGGTTGATACCTACCAAAAGTGGTAAGTGGTGCAAAGAAGGACAACCGGTGAATCAGTGATAAAGCCATGAGCACCCAAAGTTCACTAAACTATGTGGGCAGTGAAGGCTAGCGTGTCCCACAAACTGCTAAAATACTGTAGTTCATGCTGGCAATGATAGAAATATGTTATAACACACAGTGCCTTTGCAGCTTGGTGCATATGTGATCGCATAGCCATAGATTGAGTGACCATGCTGACCGTTGTCTACCACCAAAAGTGACTGCAATGTGTTATGATTGGTATGACGACACAACACAGTAGCTCAGGAACTAGTGAGGTTTATTGCAGGAAGACACAAATTACACGGGATATGTAACACAGGACAAAGCAGATAGGCAGAAATGAGCAGAGAACATCAAGATACCAGGAATGCAGATAACCATGGAAGCAGGCAAATGTCAGAAGCAAGATGGGTGTCCAAGATGGGTGTAAAAGCCAAAAGAGTCCAAAGAAGTGCATAGTAGAAATATGTAAAAAGTCCAAACAAAGTCCATATGGAAACAGGCAAACAGACTTGCAGCACAGGTAACAGGAAATGACCCACACCTTTCTCTGGAATCATGGGATATTTATAGCCAGAGCTATATCAAGGTGCAGAATAACAGGTAATTATACAAATTAAAAAAGAGGAGAAAGAATTTCAACTAGCGCTGTAATATTGCTGCAGCAAGTCTCTACCCAGAGGGGATTTCTACCAGCCTCTAGGGACAGCTAGTAGCAATGTCTACAAAATGAGTTATCAGTCCAGGACTGCCCTTAGAGGCATAACAAGAAATGGCAGTTCAGGGTGTAACACAATCATTAATGTCAAATTAGAGGAATAGAAGAAGGTTACTTGGTCTGATAAATGACATAAAAGTTTAGCTAGGGAAGAGATGGTTCCAGGAAGCACTATTTATTTATTTTATCAGATTATATAGCGCTTTACAGATAATTTTTCAAATTCACATCAGTCCATGCTCCATTAAAGCTACATTCTAAGGTCCCTAATACATACATATACACACACACAAACATTAGGGTTAAGTTATTTGGTGCGTGGGAGAAAACCGGAGTATCCAGAGGAAACCCACACAGACACAGGGAGAACATACAAACTAAACACAGATAAGGCCTAGTTCGGGAATCCAACTCATGACCCAAGTGCTACTCACTAAGCCACCGTGCTGCCTATGTAAAGAAAGCAAGCAGGTGAAAACAGTGTGATGCTAGAAGACCTTCAGTCCTGGCATTCATGTAGAGGATGTTAGACAGATAACAGATATTTTGGTTATATATAATATTTGGCATATTCTGACCAGTGGTTGTTCTGTCCACACAGAGCAGTCACCCTGCACATGCTTGGACAGACTTTTGCTCTTCACATATGTAGAATTCTGCCCCAGCTTTTATGGTGATGAAAAACATAAAACTTCTAGTAGTGTGTCCCAACCCCCTAACGCTAGAGCCCCAGAACGTGGGCCAAAAAGCAGTATTTACATTTAATTTATAAACCTGAGAGATAGGCTGTGGGATTTACATTACTGGCAATCTCAAATATTCCCTGGTCTGATTATATGGTGTAAGGCTCAGGGATCTTGAATTGACCAGGAAAATATCTCCAAGATAGATTGCAACTGCTGCAGTTACACAAGATATAAAACCTGGCAAAGGAAATGCCATCTGGGGGGAATTTCAATAATACATTTATTTGCACAGCAGAGATAGCTGTTAAACATAAAAATACAGAGGCTACAGGACCAAAGAAGCAAGGGTATGTGCCCAGATGAGTTGTACAGAATCTAACAATATGCTGCATTATATTCAAAGGGGTTTGGGTCAGGACTGATGTCAGTTTCTAGCAAGAAAAGGCGCTTTTAGAAATAGAGACAGCTGAAAGCTCATTTTCGGGTGTCTTTATTTCGAAAAGGCAGTTATTTGCAATTTTTTTTAGAATGGGTAAGTATGCTGATCATACTTTATGGAGTTATGGGTGGGAGGTTTAGGGTCAGCTTGCGGATAGCGGAGAGAATGGCCCCACACCTAGGGCCAGATTTACTAAGCTGCAGGTTTGGAAAAGTGGAGATGTTGCCCATAGCAACCAATCAGATTCCAGATGACATTCTCTAGTATGTAATAGGAAAGTGAGAGCTAGAATCTGATTGGTTGCTATGGGCAACAGCTCCACTTTTCAAAATATAGTATTCATAGAATGTGATGGCAGATAAGAACCACTTGGCTTATCTAGTCCGCCCTCTTCAATCACTATCCCTGTCACCCTTCCTGTGTGAAACAACGCTTCCTCAAACTGCCCCTGAACCCACCACCCTCCAATTATTATACTGAAAACACTTATCACTCAGTCACCCCCCTGGAGATACACTACCTACCACACACATTCTTTAGGGTCAATTTTGTTAGCAACTAGTTAACCTACTAGCATGTTTTTTGGCATGTGAAAAGAAACCAGAGCACCCAGAGGAAACCCACGCAGACACAGGGACAACATACAAGCTCCCCACATAACTTATGACCTCAGCGCTGTGAGGCACAAGTGCAACTCACTGAGCCACCGTGCTGCCCCTATAGAATTCTATAGAATTTAAGCATTTATAAAATAACATTCTAATTAACCACACAAATATCTGTATTCAACTAAATGTTTTGTGTTGGAAAATATAAATATGAAAGGCTAAATAAAAAAAATCTGAATCTTCAATAGGTGTTCTCACATAATGAGACATACAAGTGTAGGGACATCTATTGGCTAACTTTTAAAATATAATCCTGTAGTAGGGAAACAGTTGACTAATCAGTGCCTACCTGCTTGACAGCACTGGATCGCTTCACGCTGTCTTCACTGTGACGCTGTATCAATAAATCTGTAATCAACAGGGGTGCCTGCTCGACAGTTCTGCACTTGACAAAGATGCCTGCTGGATAGTTACAGACTTAAAGCTACATGGACAGCTATAGACTCCAAGCTATATAGACAGGTGAGTATTTTACTTTGTGCTAATTTTAATGATAGCTTTAGGGTTAGTGTTAGGATGAGTTAGGTTTAGAATTCTGTTAAGAGACAGTTAGGGTTAGGCAATGGTAAGGAGGCAGTTAGAGTAAGGCTGCAGTAAGGGAATGCTTAGCGTAAGGCTGTGGTGAGATATGGCTGCTCTAAGGACATGGGGCCTGATTCAGACTTAAAAAGGAGCTTGAAAATAAGAGAGGAAAGTTACTCCTGGGCTAAACCATGTTGATTGCAGGGGAGTCATACTGTTTTAAACGGTATCAGGGTTGAGACAGGGCCGATTTAACCATGGGGCAATAGGGGCGGTCGTCCCGGGGCCCCCACACACAAAGGGCCCTAACAAATTGCAGTGAAAGAGGATGGATGTCAGTGATTGACATCCTCCTCTTAAGCACAGTGTATCACAGCCTCTTTTTCTGGCAGCTGCGATAGTGTGCTTAAGTGGAGGATGTCAATCACTGACATCCATCCTCTGTCACTGTATCGGTAGCAGTTGTCCCCAGCCGTCATTGGTGTCAGTGAGAGACGTCCTGACCTACAGCAACGCTGGGGACGGTTTCCTGACAGGCTGAGTTATAGGCAGGCAGCCAGTCAGAGATCAGCAAGGCAGCCAATCAGAGCTCAGCACAGTAAGCAGATCAGTTTCACTTTCATTTTCTGACTGCCTGATGTCTCCCTGCTTCTCTCTGGAGGATTGGACCTGCTTCTTTTGAAGGTAAGCTTTATCTGTCTGTCTATTTATCTGTCTGTCTATTTATCTGTCTGTCTATTTATCTGTCTGTCTATTTATCTGTCTGTCTATTTATCTGTCTGTCTATTTATCTGTCTGTCTATTTATCTGTCTGTCTATTTATCTGTCTGTCTATTTATCTGTCTGTCTATTTATCTGTCTGTCTATTTATCTGTCTGTCTATTTATCTGTCTGTCTATTTATCTGTCTGTCTATCTATTTATCTGTCTGTCTGTCTATCAATCTATCTATTTATCTGTCTGTCTGTCTATCTATCTATTTATCTGTCTGTCTGTCTATCTATCTATTTATCTGTCTGTCTGTCTATCTATCTATTTATCTGTCTGTCTGTCTATCTATCTATTTATCTGTCTGTCTGTCTATCTATCTATTTATCTGTCTGTCTGTCTATCTATCTATTTATCTGTCTGTCTGTCTATCTATCTATTTATCTGTCTGTCTGTCTATCTATCTATTTATCTGTCTGTCTGTCTATCTATCTATTTATCTGTCTGTCTGTCTATCTATCTATTTATCTGTCTGTCTGTCTATCTATCTATTTATCTGTCTGTCTGTCTATCTATCTATTTATCTGTCTGTCTGTCTATCTATCTATTTATCTGTCTGTCTGTCTATCTATCTATTTATCTGTCTGTCTGTCTATCTATCTATTTATCTGTCTGTCTGTCTATCTATCTATTTATCTGTCTGTCTGTCTATCTATCTATTTATCTGTCTGTCTGTCTATCTATCTATTTATCTGTCTGTCTGTCTATCTATCTATTTATCTGTCTGTCTGTCTATCTATCTATTTATCTGTCTGTCTGTCTATCTATCTATTTATCTGTCTGTCTGTCTATCTATCTATTTATCTGTCTGTCTGTCTATCTATCTATTTATCTGTCTGTCTGTCTATCTATCTATTTATCTGTCTGTCTGTCTATCTATCTATTTATCTGTCTGTCTGTCTATCTATCTATTTATCTGTCTGTCTGTCTATCTATCTATTTATCTGTCTGTCTGTCTATCTATCTATTTATCTGTCTGTCTGTCTATCTATCTATTTATCTGTCTGTCTGTCTATCTATCTATTTATCTGTCTGTCTGTCTATCTATCTATTTATCTGTCTGTCTGTCTATCTATCTATTTATCTGTCTGTCTGTCTATCTATCTATTTATCTGTCTGTCTGTCTATCTATCTATTTATCTGTCTGTCTGTCTATCTATCTATTTATCTGTCTGTCTGTCTATCTATCTATTTATCTGTCTGTCTGTCTATCTATCTATTTATCTGTCTGTCTGTCTATCTATCTATTTATCTGTCTGTCTGTCTATCTATCTATTTATCTGTCTGTCTGTCTATCTATCTATTTATCTGTCTGTCTGTCTATCTATCTATTTATCTGTCTGTCTGTCTATCTATCTATTTATCTGTCTGTCTGTCTATCTATCTATTTATCTGTCTGTCTGTCTATCTATCTATTTATCTGTCTGTCTGTCTATCTATCTATTTATCTGTCTGTCTGTCTATCTATCTATTTATCTGTCTGTCTGTCTATCTATCTATTTATCTGTCTGTCTGTCTATCTATCTATTTATCTGTCTGTCTGTCTATCTATCTATTTATCTGTCTGTCTGTCTATCTATCTATTTATCTGTCTGTCTGTCTATCTATCTATTTATCTGTCTGTCTGTCTATCTATCTATTTATCTGTCTGTCTGTCTATCTATCTATTTATCTGTCTGTCTGTCTATCTATCTATTTATCTGTCTGTCTGTCTATCTATCTATTTATCTGTCTGTCTGTCTATCTATCTATTTATCTGTCTGTCTGTCTATCTATCTATTTATCTGTCTGTCTGTCTATCTATCTATTTATCTGTCTGTCTGTCTATCTATCTATTTATCTGTCTGTCTGTCTATCTATCTATTTATCTGTCTGTCTGTCTATCTATCTATTTATCTGTCTGTCTGTCTATCTATCTATTTATCTGTCTGTCTGTCTATCTATCTATTTATCTGTCTGTCTGTCTATCTATCTATTTATCTGTCTGTCTGTCTATCTATCTATTTATCTGTCTGTCTGTCTATCTATCTATTTATCTGTCTGTCTGTCTATCTATCTATTTATCTGTCTGTCTGTCTATCTATCTATTTATCTGTCTGTCTGTCTATCTATCTATTTATCTGTCTGTCTGTCTATCTATCTATTTATCTGTCTGTCTGTCTATCTATCTATTTATCTGTCTGTCTGTCTATCTATCTATTTATCTGTCTGTCTGTCTATCTATCTATTTATCTGTCTGTCTGTCTATCTATCTATTTATCTGTCTGTCTGTCTATCTATCTATTTATCTGTCTGTCTGTCTATCTATCTATTTATCTGTCTGTCTGTCTATCTATCTATTTATCTGTCTGTCTGTCTATCTATCTATTTATCTGTCTGTCTGTCTATCTAGTACTACATCTAACACAAGCAGAGGATGGAACCGGGGGAAGGAGGTGAAATACAGGATGCCTACAATCCACGCTTCAACTTCCCACTAAGTGAGACGTTCTCTTACTCTGAAACAGACGCAGAGGACATCAGATTCACTGAACATCTTATGGACGAAGGAGGGGGACCCACACATTTAGAATTGTATCGAGACTGGTACAAATTGAAACAAAAGGAATTGAATGCCCTGTATCATGGGATCACCTTGTCGGACTACCACAGGGACCGCAAAATACCACGAGGGTTCAGAATAACGAATTTACCAACAATAGGGAGGAAAAATCCTGATTTTTGTCGAAAGTGGGTCTCAATCCTAAATAAATGTTCGTTTGATTTAGTATTATTAGTTATTGAGGAGTCTAAGTCTGACCTGATAAAAATTAAGAACAAAATAACCATGTTTGAGAACCAGTTTAAACTACAACTGGAGAATGATACTACATCTGACTGGATACAAAGATTAAATGAAGAAGTGGAAAAATACAAACAAGAATTGATTGCGTACAAAAAACACAAATTAACAATTGTCAACAACGATTATGCAGAGCTGAGGGTTTATGGCTGGCTTAATAATATTGACTCGACATATAAACCAAGGTATAGGAGAAAATATCAAAACAGGAAGGTGAAAGACACAGATTCATCAAATTCACAAAGTGAGTCAGAGACCACTAGTGGCACATCAGCAAGTCAGAAACCCCCTTTAGGGGTAAGAACCCGCGCCCA
The DNA here is from genome assembly GCA_011038615.1 of Limnodynastes dumerilii. Taxonomy (NCBI): domain Eukaryota; kingdom Metazoa; phylum Chordata; class Amphibia; order Anura; family Limnodynastidae; genus Limnodynastes; species Limnodynastes dumerilii. The sequence goes on along the minus strand of WWET01000432.1, from coordinate 8,907 downwards.
ATTAGGACGTGGGGGAAGAGGAACATCCGCAGAGGTGGGCAGTGGCAGAGGATCCTTAAAAACCAAACCCGGAACCAAACAGAAAATTGAGTGTTTAATCTATCATCTAAATCCCTGACGGAGGAACAATTGAATGTCTTAAATAAAGGACTTTCCTTCATACCAACAAATAATTTCGATCCATTTGTGTGGAAAGTTGAAACAGCAGCTTTCAACAGACAACTCAAATTAAAGGAATTCTTCAAAGAAAGTACTGAGGAACATGAAAGAACTGTGTTCAAGGCCAAATCGAATTTTGAACCCCAATCATTTAACACGTCTATTAAATCATTCGTTAAACGCATGGACCTGTTGGGAGAAAAAGACAAGGGAACTCAGATTAACACACAACGGGCTGATAATTTAACTAAGAAGGAACGGATGGCAGTAAGGACACTAAGCAAGGATAAGTCCTTAATTATAAGACCAGCGGACAAAGGGGGCTCGGTGGTTGTCCAAGATTGGGACCAATATGTGACAGAGATAAATAGGCAGCTCAGTGATGCCATGGTATACAAGGAACTTAACCAAGATCCAACAACGTTCTTTAAAAAAGAGATTGACGCACTCTTATTACAGGCAAAGGAGGATGAACAGATCAATCAAGATGTACTGGCATTTCTCACAGTTAAATACCCACGGAAACCAATACTGTACACAGTGCCGAAAGTGCACAAAGATCTCCGAAATCCACCGGGACGACCGATTATATCGGCAAGGGGCTCCCTGTACAGTAATATCTCGTTATTCCTTGACCATTACCTCCAACCATGCATTAAAACCAACAGATCATATATAGAGGACACAACAGACCTGCTAAACAAATTACAAATCCTGGGAAAATTACCAGTACCAATCACATTGATAACAATAGATGTATGCAGTCTGTATACGTCCATCCCACAGGATGAGGGACTGGAAGCAGTCAGAAGAACTATCATGACTAATGTGGCCTATAAAGGACCAGAGGTGGAACTGTTTATGACATTGCTGGAAAAGACATAGAAACATAGAAAGTGACGGCAGATAAGAGCCACATGGCCCATCTAGTCTGCCCATTTGTTTATTGAAAACTATACTGACCCTAGACCCTATTTACCCGGCACCGGCGTTTGCGAACAACTACATGGCAGCGTATGAAGAGTACTTATATCAGGATGACAGATTTGTTGAGTGATGCCTCTTTTATTGTCGCTTCATTGACGACCTGTTGGTCATTTGGAAATCGGATATCTCGGTCTTGCTAGAAATTTTACACGAATTGAATAACAATTCCAGCCCAATCAAACTCACATACTCGTATGATACTAAACAGATACATTACCTGGATGTGATGATATCAGTTGAAAATGAGGAAATAAGTACCAATCTGTACACTAAAATAACAGATCGTAACAACTTGTTATTGTCCAACTCATTTCACTCTCCAGCATTGAAGTATTCACTGCCATACTCACAAATGCTAAGAGTCAACAGGGTAGTGTCAGATAGGAAAGATTGGGAAATTCAAATGGACAGTATGATAAAACGTTTTTTACTAAGAGGTTATGACGGAAATCATCTTAAGGAAATTAAGGAACGGGTTAGAAATATACCACGGGAGGAGTGCCTGAAGAAGAAAATTAAAGATAGTCAACCAAAAATTTTACCGTTTGTGCAAACATATAATACAAAAAGCCCAGAGATTGGAAAGGAGACTAGAAAGTGGTGGGACCTGGTCAAACAGGATACAGAACTCCCCAAACTCAAAGATTTAAGATTACTGAATGTGTCTAAAAAAAGTAAAAGTCATAAATACATTCTGGTAAAAACGGACGTGACTATAACTAAAAATCCAACTACCAAAACAGGGTGCTTCAAGTGCATCAACTGCACCACATGTAGATACATGGAAACAGGACCTACGTTCAACCATCCACATACTGGAAGACGAATACCCATAAAGCATTATCTCACATGCTTGTCGATGTTTGTAGTGTACATTACTCCGGTGCAAGTTCCAGTCCGGTGCAAGTTCCAGTCCGGTGCAAGGTCCAGTCCGGTGCAAAGTCCAGTCCGGTGCAAAGTCCAGTCCGGTGCAAAGTCCAAGTTCAAGTACTTTCCCAGTTCTAGTCCTTTTTTCTAGTCCAAGAACTTTTCAAGCTTAAGTACTTTTCAAGCTCAAGTACTTTTCAAGCTCAAGTACTTTCCAAGCCCAAGAACTTTCCAGATTCAAGTGCTGTCCAGTCCGTTGCATTCTGTTCCGGTATTATGTTCTCTACACAGTGACTCTTAATGTCTTTATTGCAATAAACCTTTGCTCTCATTCATATATGAGGAAAACCTATTTACTGCCTCCCTGTTTCGTCTATCGTCCAGCATCTCCTCAGTCTCTCCGACCCGAGAGCTACCACGAACACCCTAGGTCCGTGACACTCCTCAATCACCCCGAGTTATAGATCACCTGTACTCTCCCCAATCCCCCCAATTATGGATTATCTTTACTCTGCCCAATCCCTCCCCAGAATTATAGACCATTTGTACTCTCCCCAATAACCCCCAATTATACACCATCTGTACTCTCCCCAATAACCCCCAATTATACACCATCTGTGCTCTTCCCAATTCCACCCAACTACAGCCCATCTGTACTCTCCCAAATCCCCCCCAATTATACATTATCGGTAATCTCCTTAATCCCCCCAATTATACACCATCTGTACTATCCAAAATCCTCCCCAATTATACACCATTTGTACTGTCCCCAATCATCTCCAATTATACACCATCTGTACTCTCCCCAATCCCCTCCCAATTATACACCATCTGTACTCTCCCCAATCACCCCCTAATTATACACCATCTGTACTCTCCCCAATCATCCCCAATTATACACCATCTGTACTCTCCCCAATCACCCCAATTATACACCATCTGTATTGTCCCCAATCTCCCCCAATTATATTCTATCTGTACTCTCCCTAATCACCCCAATTATAGACAATTTGTACTCTCCCCTATCACCCCCCAGAAAGCAATTCTCACTCCATCAAACTCCAATGGCCTTATAGCAGCTTCTTATCCCCTAGAAAGCCCTTCACCAGCAGATAAGTCATGCAGTTTAAGCATAGTCTCATTCTTTTCTTACAGAGACCGTCTGTTGATCCATCAGCTCGGACTACATTCAGAGGACATGAAAACCCTACTGACCATCCACATGTCTCTCTAGCAACATCTTCTCATATACAATCCACACAGCTATAAAGAGCTCAGTCTCTTCAGATGATGTGTCTTTGTGCTTTCTCTGTTACTTTTGCTAAAAAAAATTGTTTTTATCTGCCTATATGTCAGTTCATACTGTATTACTCCTTGATCATTAACTACATCTTGTATTTTTAGACACTGTAGATTAGAGAACCGATTGAGATTTATTCTATTGAGTAAGATGTGTTCTTCTTTGTTGTGTTGTAATTATTGCTAAGCCATAAGATTTGACTGTATGGAATGTAAGAATTTAGCAATATTAAAATGAAGTAATAAACATCTTATTAGAACCATAGCAATGACACCCTCCAAAAATAAAAGACAACAAGCGGAAATATTCTCTATACACAGTCATCAATCATAAAGAGAATCTGACAGCAGAGGCGTTATTAGGTCACCGTGACAGGTTTATTACACAGGGGACAGGAACACCAAGGAACAACCGTTGCTCTGTAAGGTTGCACTTGTTGCCATAGGATACAATTTATCCCAATTTATAGTAATCTAGCTGCTACACCCCTGATATAGAGGTTCCTTTATACAGCCAGTGACCAACCATTATTGGTTCTTCCCACTGCCCTATAGGTGATTGTCACTATCATCTCCCTCACAGGAACCTTCAACCACTTCACTGGGTACTGACTGATGCACGTGCCATATGGGTGCTTGGCTGATGTCCCCCTGAACTGCTTACTATGGGTCAGGGCTTCTAGTAGCTCTCCCTGTGCATAACAGCTGCAGGTTGCTGGCAGAGTAGTTTGCAGGATGTTGGATTCAACTCAGGACAGTGGGGAAAGCATTAGATTGTTAGCTCTGTTGGTCACGGGATATACCGCACAATTCTTGGAATCAGGGTGAAATTTTATTGCAGGTCTTACTTAAAAGGACTGATAAACATTAGTCAGAGGTACTAGAAGTAAGATGATACACAGGTTACAAGCACAGATGCACATCCCCCAGCAATGACATCACATCTCCTCCATATACACACAATAAAGCATATTGTACAATTTACTAATTAGTATTAGATTGTATAGAACATTCATATTTCACAGGGACAGGAAAGTAAATCTGATTTACATCTGTTTCTACTGTAGATAATGGAACCGAGAAGCAGTTACCGCTCAACCATTGCTATTTTAATACCAAAACAGCCCACAGCTTGGTTTGTACTGTATCAGTGACGGCACTTGTTTAATAAAGAACATTTCTATATAGAAATATTCTTTGTCCCATGTTTCAATTTTAAAGAAATAGAGAAGGATAGAGTTAGGCGTCTGTGAGGGGAAGGATAGGGTTAGGCAGCTGTGAGGGGAAGGATAGGGTTAGGTGGCTGTGAGGGGATGGTTAGGGTTAGGCGGAAGGATAGGGTTAGGCGTCTGTGAGGGGAAGGATAAGGTTAGGAGGCTGTGAGGTAAAGGATAGGGTTAGACGTCTGTGAGGGGAAAGATAGAGTTAGACGTCTGTGAGGGGGAAGGATAACATTAGGTGGCTGTGAGGGGTCACTTAGGGTTAGGCATCTGTGAGGGGAAGGATAGGGTTAGGCGTCTGAGTAGTACTATAGGATCAGGCTGCTGTGAGGGGAAGGATAGGGTATAGTGGCTGTGAGGGGAAGGATAGGGTTAGGTGGCTGTGAGGGGAAGGATAGGGTTAGGCGGCTGTGAGGGGAAGGATAGGTTTAGTGGGCTGAGAGGGGATGGTTAAGATTAGGCAGCTGTGAGGGGAAGCATAGGGTTAGGAGTCTGTGAGGGGACTTTTAGGGTTAGGCGGTGTCACTCATCGAGCTCAGCACCGGCTTGGAAATGGGCCATGCTGGACCAGAGGCGCAGAGTCTAACCCCAAGCCAGGTATTCACCAGAGCCCCTGATGGTGGGGATGGGCTTGGCTGCTGGAAAGGGGCAGGTTGTGGCCCTCTGGGCAAGCGCTCAGACACTGGGACAGTTAGGTGGGATCTGAGGACAGCAGAGGTAGTTGTTGCAAGTAGTGCAGGTGCTGCTACAAAGGCCGGAATGAAGATGATGCTGGAGCTGGCTTGAGCCAGAGATACAGGAACTGGACTCAGAGAGAACCAGGAACCAGACAGTGAAACATGCAGGAATCAGGGAGACAGAGGACATGAGCGAACTCAGGATACTACAGCAGGCAGGATAGTTCTTTCTCTGACTCCAGAGTGCTGTCTGACAGAGCCTTAAATAGACCAGGTGGAGAGGAATCAAGCAAGGTAATCAACAACACCTGAGAGGTAGCAGGGTGTGAACCAGGAAGTGCAGAGGCAGAGGGAATCATGTGACAGGCAGAGGGGATCATGTGACAGGCAGAGGGGATCATGTGACAGGCAGGAAGTAACACAGGTAAATGTGCAGTGAATAGAAACTAAAGGAATCGTGACAGTACTCTTCCCTCCTAAAGGGTGGACTCCGGACACCTTAATGAGGTTTAGAGGGGAACTTCCGATGGAAGGCTTTAATAAGCCGAGGAGCATGAACATCCGAGGCTTTGACCCAGGTGCGTTCTTCAGGACCATATCCCTTCCAGTGAACAAGATACTGCAGGGAACCTCTGGAGTTGTGAGAATCCAAGATATGGCGGACCTCATATTCAGTCTGATCTTGCACGACGACAGGTGCTGGAGGCTTATGGACAGTTGTGAAGCGGTTGATCACCAGAGGCTTTAGAAGGAATACGTGGAACACATTGGGAATTTGAAGAGCTGGGGGTAGCTCAAGTCTGACGGCCACTGGACTAATTACTTACAATATCTTAAATGGACCAATGAAAGGAGGAGCTAACTTCATGGTGGGGACCTTAAGGCGAAGGTGATGAGTTGAGAGCCAGAATTGTCCACAGGAGAATATGGAGGTGTAGGCCTTCTCCTTTTATCAGCTGCCTTTTTATTTGCTGAGAGGTCAGATCTAGATTTTGCCTTACCCGTTTCCAGATCTCAGTAAAGGATTGAAGAGTGGAGTCGACAGCAGG
>WWET01000431.1:685266-712750 GCA_011038615.1 Limnodynastes dumerilii | reverse complement strand
ATATAATATAATATGGAGCAGGGTTATGTATCGCCAATTGTGTGAAAGAGTTTATAGCAAATATAACATTTACTGACTAATTTTTCACAATTCAATAGAGATGTATAGTGACTTTGTAACCACGTACCGAAACATACAATATCCTAGTGACCACCACTTAATATATACAGTATCCTAGTGAGCATCATCCAATATAGCAGTAGCCTAGTGACTACCACATGAAACACACAGCAATCTAGTGACCACCACCTGAAACACACAGCATCCTAGTGACAACCACCCAATACATACAACATTCTAAGGCTCTCCTTTCTATACAGACATCATTTTAGCAGCCATCACCCATAACAGTCAACATTCTAGTCTTCTTCAAATAAAAATTCCTTGTAAGTCCTATGGCTAATCCAACCCTGCTTGTATCTATGGGTTAGATTTATCAAACAGCTATACTTTTTCTAAAGAGAAAAGTAGAGATTTTGCCTTTAGCAACCAATCAGATTCCAGCATCATTTTCGGTAATGTATCAAGTAAATAATAGCTAGAATCAAGGTTAATAAGATGAGGGAGATATATAGGTATACCCTCCAACATGACCCACTCCATTAGGTACAAAATACTCTGCTCCTCAGTTTCCAACTGTCAGTTACTATGGTAACCACCTTTGTTGAAGAGGCAAATAGTTTTTTAAATATCAGTTGATTCATTTAAACCAGGTAAGTGGCAGTTGAAAGCTCAGAAGCGGATTAAATTGTACCTAATGGAAGGGGTCATGTTGGAGGGTCTGTATAGGGTTCAAAGTAGATAAGGGGCCAGATTTACTAAGCTGTGGGTTTGGAAAAGTTGAGAAGTTGCTTATAGCAACCAATCAGTTCCTAGCTCTCACTTTCCTATTACATACTAGAGAACGTCAGCTAAAATCCGATTGGTTGCTATAGGCAACATCTCCACTTTTCCAAACTTGCAGCTTAGTAAATCTGACCCGAGGTGTTGGAGAGAGTTGATTTTGATATTTTAGGGCATATGCAGCTATGGTGATCTTTACTATAGTAGTAGCTCTGAAAAATAAGGAATAGCATGCAAAAATAAATAAAAAATCTAGTTTTAGCATACAGTGTTTACTACTTATAAAAAATATAAAAATTTGTTTCAATCTTGAGAAACATAGATTCATTTTTTTCATTATAAATGTGTTACACTTCTACTATCAAAACGTAAAAATTTTAAAACCCGAGCAAATTAAATAAAACCAGTGCTTATTTGTCAGAGAACGCACCAGAGTCTGGCACCTTTTTCCAGCAGATTTTCCAAGTTTTAAAAGTTTTGGCGGCAAAATCATTAAAACGGTGCATGAGGACTGCTTGTGTGTCAAATCTGATGCATGCGTACTTCGTCCACACTGGTTGTGATGGCACTGCTCGGCTTGTGATTGGTCGTGTGGTCGTGTGTAAGTTGATGTGAGTTCCGGCACCTTTTTTCTTACAAAAAAAAGCACTAAATAAAACATTTACTTAGTTATCATCATCCACCACAAAAATAAATAACACTTTTTATACTCCAACATTTAAATGAAAATTGTCCCCGCTATAGTCCCTCTAATAAATAAATAAATAAATAAATAAATATTCCTTCAACACCTCACAAATTAATAAATAAACGCTACCAACGCCACACAGCTTAATAAATAACATACATCATCACCACACAAAGTAATCAATGACCATACAGTTTAATAAATAACATACACCATCACCACACAAAGTAATTAATGACCAAAGGCCAGAGAAATAAAAAAAAAAAAAAAACACCTCAGTGCTATATTAATTTATAAATAGTCAACCTCCTACCTTTAGAGATTGCATCCAATGGGAGGAAACCTAAAATAGCTTATTCTGTGGTAAAAGAAAGGAAACTGGTCCTTTGCATATTTACAAGCACAGTACCCACCCCAGGTGTCAAATATTTTATTTATGCCCCTGATGCTTATGGATCAAACCAATGGAAATTTGCTCATCAACATATTCAGTATTTCTTCTAATCAAAACATATTGGGCAGAACAGTTGCTGAGTGAGTAACACTTCTGTCTCATGGCGCTGAGGTCATAAGTTTGATTCCCGGACTAAGCCTTATCTGTGTGGAGTTTGTATGTTCTCCCTGTGCCTATGTGGATTTCCAACAAGTGCTCCGGTTTCCTCCCACACTCCCAAAAAATTCTGGTATGTTAATTGGCTGCTGAATTTGTTAGGGACCTTAGCATATAGCTCCACTGGGGCAGGGACGAATGCGAAATATTCTCTGTAAAGTACTACGTAATCTAAAAGCGTTATTTAAAAACCTGTTAATAAATAAAATAAACAAATAAACATATAAACATATAAAAATAAATGCAGGCATTTACCTAACATTAATCAGCTACTGTATGTTTTAAAAGATTTTCAAAATATATGACACCCAAATAGAACATAAGAGCAGCAAATGACAAGAAAATGATTGTCTGATCTTCTCAATGTATTTCATGATAGCAGACATGGGTAATATGATATACAGACTCCCAGCTACATTAATACTATTGTATACTGTTCCGTTTCCTGGACACATCTGTATTGCCTTCATTTCTGGACTAACATGAAGGATATGATGGATGCTTAGCCAGTTATTTATTAGTCCCGCATAATCATGTTTTAATGGTATATCTTTTCTATGTGAATAAACAAACCCTAACAACTGATTCTCAGAAATTCCCTGGTACATATTGGCAAGATTTAGCAGGATATACACACAGTTCAATTATTAAGCACAAAAAATAAAAAAATATTCAAAATTTAGATTGTTCTTATTTCTTCCATTTCACTTACTTGTCTTTATTACAGTATATTTAGATGCCAAGTGATACCAAAGGTTAGCGTAGCCATGTTTTATAGCCCAAACATTTTCTAAATTGTTAGCTTCAGTAAATATCATGATTTATTTATGTTAGTACTGTAAATGATTCCTTTCCAAAACTCTTTCATTGAGCAAATGTCAAAAATCATGTGTAGTGCAAATGATAGACAGACAGGGTCAGATCCAGACCCCTGCACGCTTTACATACGTGCGGGCGTCTGAAATTACGCAAGATAGAGGGGAGTGCACGCCCCTCTTTCGGCTACCTTAACTGTTAGGACACATTGATCCACGTCCTTGCGAACACGGGTCAATGCATACCTGTCCTTCCCCTCCCCCGACTCTACATTTAAATGCCTATATGGCAGGCATAAATGAAGGGTCATCCCTTCATCGTACCTGCAAATGTGCGGAGTTCCATACGTCAGCAGGTACGCTAGAGTAACATCTGGTGTGCGCATGCACCACATAAGTCTGCATACTGTTGCTCAAAGGCCATAGGAAAAACCGCTATCATTGTTTAGCAATTGAGATACATTGTGAGGGGTTTTTTTTTACTACTTTCCAAAGTCTATTGTCTAATACAAGAAGATGGTAAGTGAGTAAAAATAGGACAAATGATAGATTTTGGAGAGTTATTTTAATAAAGGTGTTTTATCTTATAGTTGTGGCAGAATTGGATAGCTAAGACATAACAACAATGATATTGATTGTTTCACTTGGCCAACTCACCTGTGACATATGATTGCCTAGCAATTATGACACATTCAGCAGCTAAGTAACAGCCCTAATAACAGCTGAGTAACAGCCCTAATAACAGCTGAGTAACAGCCCTAATAAGACCGTGGATGGTTGTTTCTAGAGGAACTTTCAATGAACTTCCTGTAATGTATGTAACAGAAGAGCGGGACATTTAATTACAGTATGTTTCACAGGGCATAAAAACACAAAGCAGCAAATAAAATAGTAGCCTAAAATTTAAGACGTCATATATGGTCGCCTTAATTTTCATGCTGCCATAATAGGCAGTGTCCTCCTCCTTTGCAAGGTAACGCACTCTTACCTGTCTATAGATGGTCCCTGCTGTCTCAGTGTTTGGTCTGGATATTTTATCTATCTGGACATTATCCCATGTACCTGCCTTTCCTGTTCAATGGATTTTATGCTTAGAATTCTTTTTCCAGGTTCATTTTATTAGTCTCCTGGATTCCAATATGCCTGTTCCACTTCTTTACTTCTTGGCATCCCTCTGATTTCAAAATATTCCAAAAATTATCAAAATTGCTTTGACATTGTGCACTGTCCATTTAGGATCATCAGTATCTTATGCACCTGCATGCAATTTAACATATCCATGGTGTAACATTACACCCGATTTCCTCATAAATCATGGATCCAGTTCTTACTTATTACTTGTCATTTACCTTTTGTTAAAGGAACTCATATACGCAGATTTCTAGCTCAGTTTTTCATAGTTTCTGTATTTCTCTATTACCGTTCAATACATTCCCCAAAACAACAATTACTGCACATAGGCAAAATATCCTGTTCTACTCAAATATTATTTCCAGTGAAAACTGGACATACTACAACATTTTACTAATGTCATGTGTATTTCAATAGTCATCCACTAGATGGCACAATAAATATACATGATTCTTAAACAATATTGATTGACTTATCTCGACTACTTATAGTCTCTAAAATAAATTACATACACAGTGTTTTGTGTTTAAATGATATAGTTGCCACAAATAGAATAATAGGAAATGCCACAGTTTAAGTTTGACTTTTGTTTGTTATTATGAAGGTGGATCTGAATAGTAACCAGAGGATACAGGTACTCCTCGCTTAACGACCGAGTTCCGTTCCTACGACTCGGTCGTTAAGTGAATTGGTCGCTAAGTGAGCACAGTACTGTAATATGCACCTTCGTGTATTGTAATCATTGTTAGTGATTTTGAATAAAGAAATAGACTAAAGAAAACTGTATTTTAAGTTTGCTTTACTTTGCATAACGGAGGACAATACAGTAACTGAGTGTGGGCTACGTCACGTCGCAAGGGCAGGGGTCATTAGCGCATTAATTTCCCCTGTTGATGAGTGTCGGGATGCTGGATGTAAAGGTCGTAAGTCCGAACGGTTGTTAAATAGGCAGGTTGTTAAGTGAGGAGTACCTGTATTTAAATGTCAACAGATACACAAAGACAAAGAGGACATACCTAGGAGAATTGGACCTTAGAACTTTTATTTATTAACAAACTCCTCTACTACCCATGGTTAACATTAATTGTTTATACCTTTTAACCACCTAACTAGGTTTTGGTTTTAATTGTAACTTTATGGTTTGGAAATAATTGATTGCTGGAAGCCTGTAGAAATGGCTATTGTATGTTTATCCATTTATTGTTGGATGAATTAATTAACTACTAATCCAGTGGCAAGATTTATTAAAGTGCAGAAAAGGAAAACTGGGATGTTGTCCATAGCAGATTCTAGCTGACATTCTCTAGTATGTAATAGGAAAGTGAGAGCTAGAATCTGACTGGTTGCCATGGCCAACATCTACATGCAGTTTAGTAAATCTAGCCCAAGGTGTTTTAACTTACCAAAATTGTGTTCACATTCTAAAAACATGATCACAACCCACAACCCACATGATTACAACCCACGTGGGTTCTATTATGTTCTATTTATTCCTAAACTCTTGTGGGGATTTTATGCGCTTGTAGGGTATCTAGATCAATAATTAACACATATGTTAAGCTAGCCTTTATACTATGTAGCCTTTAAAGCTATGCATTGTTTATTTACAGAACATTTAATCAGTTCTGTGCCTGTCCTAAGAGAAAAGGGGCTGCATCCAGACTTAAGTACGTGTTTGAAATAAGTTTCCTGGGCTAAACCATGTTGATTGCAGGGGAGTCATATTTCATCTGTTGCAAACAGTATTAGAGTTGAGAGGTGATGTTTCCTATCCCAAGTATAAATAACAGTGTGATAGTAAAGCTGGTCAGTATCTGTGTGCAGTAAGCAATTCAAAGATATATCCCTGCATGCAAAGAATACAAATAACTTGACTACCCCTGAAACCAAAATGGTTTAGCCCAGGGATAACTAATTTCAAGCACTTACTTAAGTCTGGATCCAGATAGGGACTTTGTAAGACTCAGACCCAAGATCCATATTGTATTACCTAAAATTAAACAATGGATAAATTCTTGCAATCTTTAGATTTATGTTTATAGATCATCTGTAGACAGAAATAGTTAATAATTACTTTCTGTATTTTCTTCCATACAATGTTCAGAATGTACTTTACTGCTGAATAATACTTCAGATATATTTGTATTAGTTTTTAAACTGACATCATAAATTAATTCTTAATGTTAATGAAGAAATATTGAATCTGAGCAAGGGATTAATATCTAAATAAAAGGTGAGCTGTGTTGTGTGCCAGACAGGTCAGAGACCTACACTACTGATTATGGGCTGGTACAGAAGAAATAAATAAGTATACAGTACTTAATCCTATGTCATAAAAGTTAAAATATATGCAACTGTAGAATTTTATGGTGGGACTCTTGCACTCAGCTTCATACAATACATTATAAGATAGAATCCCTGGACATGCACCAACAATATCTACGTATTTACAGCTTTTTATTGCTTTTACTACACCTTAAATAGGAGGTACTGATGATCAGCTGCTTTTACTCAAAGATAAAGGCTAGATGGACTAGTCTTAATATTGAATTAAAATTTCCTAGATAGAGTTAAAAGCTCCCTTTCTCTAATATTCAGAATGGAACACTACGGTATCTTGACATCTCAGATTCTGCACAGCGATATTGCATGCCCTGAAACGGCAACCATTTGTAATGGAACCTCCTGCTTGTTGCCACCTGATAATTTTAATGCCATTTTAAATACAGTTTTAAGTACTGTTATTACAATTATGTTAGCTCTTGTCATGTTTTCCATGGGCTGCACAGTGGAGGTTAAGAAATTCTGGGGCCACATAAAGCATCCCTGGGGCATAGCAGTAGGGTTCCTTTGTCAGTTTGGGATAATGCCCTTAGCAGCTTTTGTATTATCTCTGGCATTTAATGTTCATCCTGTCCAAGCTGTTGTAGTCATCATAATGGGTTGCTGTCCAGGAGGAACTGGCTCGAACATCTTGGCATACTGGGTAGATGGAGACATGGATTTAAGGTAAGACATAACTGTAGATTCTAGTCTGTTATATGCACTTTACATTAGTACTTGGTTGGAAATAATACAGAGACATGTAAGGTATTAGAACTTTGCTGTACATTTAGATTTGTTTATTCTTATTACAGAGGCAAGTTCAAGATTTGGATTTGAGATGATTGTAGCTTCAGCTTAGACCAAAATATGTATATGCTACCATTTGAGTTCATATAGGAGCTGATCCAGAGTTACCTACAACATTAATAAAAGAGCAAATGTTGCAATATGAAGGAACAAATTCATTCATTTGTTTTTCATGTAGAAAATATTTTGCTTAAATTTACAGCTTATAAATACTTATAAATAGTAGTTTTTTAGACTACTAGTTAGAGTTTAGCAAGGGAACTTACGGTAATTCCCTTCAACTTTAATTCTGTCTGCATTCCAGATTTGCCTTCCTCGCTCTTCAACATGGTTTCAGCAAGGAACTAATTTATTTTTATTTTTGTTGCTCTAATTTTTGATTAACCAAATCATTTTTATACATTTATGCATACACTGAATGTATATGTATATACGGATATGTATGCATGCTTATGTAATGCTTAAAATATCAGTAAAACACATTTAGTATTGTAATTAGCATATTTGATCTAGTAGAAAACAAGTATTAAATAGCCAATCTTCTATTGCTGTTCAGGCTATACTCCTAAAGGCAATCCTTGGTAGGTGGTTTCTTTTTTTTAAATTGCACTTTTAAATATAGCTGGAAAATGTTGCTAATGCTTTTTAATACCTATGTCCCAGGTTCTTCAGGTTAGGGGTGTGAATGCTGCACTGTACTGTTTTCAGGTTTATAGTGCGTATCCAGTTAATCAATACAGCTGTAATTTTAAACCGCAAAATCTGGGTTATGTTATTTTCAATTTTTTTTATAGCTATACTCTTTCAATAAAACAGATCACACTGTTACATGCAGACAACGCACATGTACACGTCTTTCTCTAACAGACACACATGCAATTAGCAGCTATTCCATTTTAATATGGCCACAATAACTTGTTCATAAAATTGGCTAATTAGGCTCAAGCATCTTGGCAAGATGTCAGTTTTATGCCATATATTTAGAGTTTGCAAGTATTGGACTGTATAATGTTCAGGTATATTTTTTAAAGGCAAATGTTTTTAATTACTGTGTGCTATATAAAATGTATATTTACATAATAAACTATATTGTAACTTGAGCAAGTTCGATGGCGCAACTGTTTCTGAAAACCTTATGTATGTTTTCCGAGATTATCACCTGTGGGTAAGGAGGGAGCAGTGAAATTCAACAATTACCCATTGTGGGCGCAGGAATTGGTTCAGTATCTATTATATACTAGCGATTAATATCAAAATATCACATGATCTCAAATACAGATTCAACATGCTATTTCATCAAGGAAAAGGTAGACTAATAATATATATAATTTAAGTAATAAATAAATAACGTAAACTCTAAGTTTCATTATCATCATAAAAAGATTAAAAAAAGACAGTGGAAGAACCCTGACACTTGATATTCTTGATGCAGCTGAACACAATCACTTACAGAAGAAGAGTAATATTTATGTGGACTGCAGTATAAAATCAGATTTTCTACATGTGTTTCTACTCAGATGTGTGACTGTGTATAGCATTTGGCTTTAATAGATAATATGTACTGTATGTAAAATATCAATGCATATTCATTTATTTCACAGTATAAGCATGACGACTTGTTCCACACTTCTTGCATTAGGCATGATGCCTCTGTGTCTCTTCCTCTACACCAAAACATGGGTTGATTCCAGTGAAATTATTATTCCTTATGACAGCATTGGTAAGTGATGGTGGTTAAGTATAGCTAATGTTTCTAAGAGCACAGTTAAAAGATCAGTTAATTCAACTTAATTATGTTGCAATACAATTTATTTCCATAATAACAGTTATTTTACCTAGTGAATTAATCAGTAGTGTCTTTTCCCCATACCCTAAAGCACAGCTCAGTCTGACTCAACTACTTTATTCAAAATGTCTACATTTTTCAAGCTTAGATGCTGCAATATATAGCTATATTTTTCTCTCCTTATGTAAGCATAGAGATAACAGTCATTAATGACAAACACTCCTCTTATTAGCAGGAAAAAACATCATATGATTTTTCCAACACAAATCATTGTCTAAAGAGTCTAAAGTTGGGTACACATTACATAACAGTCAGTCTTACCAGTGTGCATGGTGCAACAATACCAATCACTGATGACACAATGTTTTTTTACAATCTACAGTGTGTTTGTTGTCCAAACCTTATGTACAACGATTTGTATCAACTTTACTGGACATTGTGGACATGCATAAAACATGTTTTGAATAGAGTGTTTTTTGGAGAAGTAAATCACAGATCTTGTTGGTAAATCATGTCAATGTTTATACATTAATCGGTACGTTAATCAGGACTTAAGTCATTGGTAATGTTGTTTATATCTATTGCATCTTCTGATATGCAATGTGTACCCAGCTTTACACTACATGGCATCTTGCACCCCTTAACACAACCTTTAGGAAAAGGCATAATGACCAGTAACAAAGGTGATTTGATGATGGTTCTCTGCTAGAGCTAGAGACTACACATGGAGTGGATAAGAATTATGCATGTATTGGACTTGTACGAGCTAATGAGATGTTGATTGTGTGGGAGTAAAGCTGGTCATACACTAGAGCAATTATCGGGTGATCGGACCAAAAATGGCTCTAGGTAATGGCCAAGATGAATTTTTAAAACTTCCAATAAACACACCAGAAACACTCTGGTAAGATTACTGGATTTTTAAACGTGTCTGATTTAAATTGGGCGCTAGCGTCCGATATTTTAAGGGATCCAATCAGCAAGCTGAAAGGCTCCTTATCTCTGCAATAGACTCTGCTGCATATATATGTAAAAAGCTGCTCTAACAACTTAGAAGTATACCTTCAAAACTGTCAGAGCAGCATAGTACATAGATATGCAGCAACGTCTATTGCAGGGAGTAGTACAGACAGGGATCAGCCGAAGCCATGCTGAAGCGCGGCTTTGGCTGATCCCTGTCTGTACTACTCCCTGCAATAGACGCTGCTGCATACCTATGTACTATGCTGCTCTGACAGCTTTGAAGGTATACTTCTAAGCTGTTAGAGCAGCTTTGTATATAGATATGTAGCAGCAAGAGCCCTGGTCCCCCTCCTCTGCTAGGATTATCGGCAGAGAAGGTGTATGGTGCTGATAACAGGACATTTCCCAAGCGGTAAATCGTCCCGTTTATCGGGACCATGCTGGGACCAATAATCGTCCAAAGTGTATGGCCAGCTTAAGATGGACATACACCATTACCCTATAAGTGGAGTGAGTGCCATGCTCAAACAAAAGTCAAGTAAATTTTTTTAATAGCAGAAAAATTATGAATTGATGACAAGCAAACTAGCATCAGTAGCAGGCAATATAGATAAATTCTTACTAAAATTTTTTTAAATAGAAATCATGGTACACACTAGCCATCTAACAACTAATATACGAACAATAAATAACAGTGACATCACCCCGGATAGGTTTACCAGCAGAATCCCCTTTAGCATTATCACCTACTATTATCTACTCAGATTATTAGTACTAGTATTATTACTAATTCAATCAAGAATGCTATAAGTAATATCTTGTTTGATTGCACAACCAAACTAATTCATGCATGTATATTTTTTTATATTACAATCTATAAACCATCTTTTTTTAGGAATTGCTTTAGTATCTCTTGTTGTTCCCGTTGGATTTGGAATTTATGTAAACTATAAATGGCCTAGACATGCTAAGAAAATTCTTAAGGTCAGTAGTAGTATAATTTCAAACTCAATGTTTAAGCATAATTCACAGAAAAACTGTTTACAAAATCAGAAGCTCATCCTCTGACATTTAAATAAAAACACAAAGAATGACTAAAAAAGTGACCTTAAAACACAGGGTTAGCCTTGAACTCACAAACATAAATTATGTTTCTCCCAATGATCTTTTCAGTTTTATGAATATACTGTGGTTGTTTGAATATGTTTTAAATATGTTTTTCTACTATGGTATCTGATTGTAATTTAAAAACAATCTGTTGATGCATAATATAGCCTTTTCTGTCTTCCCAGTTTCAATCTCTACATATAAAAAAAAGATCTAAAGAGGTGCTAATACATTTATTGTTTTGTCTTTGATGAACTGTATGAACATCTTTCAGAATGCCCTATATGCAGTGCTTCTCAACCTCGGTCCTCAGGACCCCCTAACAGTCCTTATTTTCTGGGTTTCCTTAAAGATTCAAAAGTGATATAATGAGCAGCACCTGTGGAGCTTTTAAAATGTGACAGTTAGTAATGAACACACCTGTGCTCCAGCAATGAGACCTGGAAAACATGCACTGTCCTGAGGACCAAGGTTGAGAAACACTGCCCTAGTGTCTTGAATGAAAGGTACTAAGATAACCACAAATGTCAACATGCCTGAAATGCAGGGCTCCCTGGCATTTTTATAGAAACAGGCATACATTTTTGTTTTTCATAAAAAAAAAACTTCTAATTTTATTGCCATATTGTTCTCCTAAATCCATAGGGCTTTAACCATCTTCATCTCCTAATGCAAAAGGATCTTGATGAAGACACTTAACAATGCTACTATGAATATGCACACAGGGTCAGATCCTAACCTATGGGCGCCGGCATTGTGGCGGGGAGTGCACGCCCACTTACGTGTCCAGATTCCTACCCTAACTTTTACAATCAGTTATGCGGCCTTTCCCAGCCCCGTCCCCTAAATTGCATATCTAACTCCGCCTTTACGGCGGAGATACGACATGCGTAAAAGGGGGGAAAGCCCCCTTTTCGTAGCAGCTGGCGTATGTAACGTTCGTTATATATGCCGACCCTTATGGCATAGTAAGAAGATTGTGCGCATGCGCACAACCTTCAAATCAGGGGAATTACGTACGACATGTACATAATTCCCCGGTTGGCCGTTACTGAGGATCTGGCTCACAGTCAGTAGCACTGTTAAGTGTAAGGGTCCCCATTGCAATGAAAGCAACCTGCTGTATAAATTTATGGGTTCCGTTCGGCAATTCAAAAATGCAATTGTCGGCTATGTCTATTACGATAATGTCAGTGATTAGAAAGTTACGCCGCAGCTGCACCATAGCACCCGATGGTTCCCGACACAAGACCCGACACTGACAGGTTAGTGGACAAAAGCTGGGCACACACTACACTTTGTTTCTCACGATCCAATCTCCAATCCAATTTTTGTAACGACAGGCTCCCACGACAGGCTCCCACGACAGGCCGATGCATCGTTCATCTGGCAAATGAAGCTGTCTATAAAATCTGTTTAAACGATTACACAATATCGTTTGATTGTGCATGCCTAAACACTTCAACGACAGATCCACACCTAACTCACCCGCCTTGCCCCTACCCCGCCCCCTGTTTTTAGGTACCTTATGGCACTTACGAGTGCAATAGGGCTACCTTAACTATTCGTGCAATGTCCGCACAGACATTGCCTCTCCCCGTCTCCCCTCGCCCACTTCTACCGAATCCCTCCCCGAGGCGGCATTATGCCGCCTCTTTCTACTTAAAATACATTTAACTAACTGGTACATAGATTGCGTAGTAAGGTCCTTTACTAAGGATACGCACCTAAGAAGCGTCTGCTTCTTAGGTGTAAATATGGGTGATTATCCTTAATTTTTTCGTTTTCCTTGTAATTCTGAATCAGCCACTTGGCATATATTGTAAAATGTAATAAAATAACTACAGACTTAAATCCAAATTAACTTATTTAAAATAATAATACTAACACATAAAATAATAGTTTAATAGTTGGCAGATCACAATAAATGTGTAAAGAGAATGTTATGCATAGACAGCCTAAATAGTATGCTGAATACGCCCCAGACCTCCTCTGGTCCCATAGACACATTCTCCATAAATGTACCCTGGTTACCTCTCCCCTCTTGACTCTTCCCCTTCTTTGCCTTCCCCATTTCTTCCCCCCTAGATTTACTATTAGTGCCTCAACCAGTTACTTTTTGCATAGTACAGGATCTTCTATCATTCATTGGCAGGTGTTATCTATAGCTGTAACTGTACCTTTTGTTCATCCTGAAAGTCAGATACCTGTTATTTGCTATGTACACATTACCGGCTGTTTGTTCAGAATTTTTATACAAATAAAGAATTCATAGTAAATAGTATAGTGACATAGGGCAAGATCCAGAGCTACGTCCGCTAGCATGTGTTTACACTAACCGTAGATATAAAAACGTTATTTACGTAACTCTGAATGTACGTACCATCCTAGTATCAAGAGCGTAACTACGATCGATGGGGGGCGTGCCGGCCATACAACACCCTTAATTATGCTTTGGAGGCGGGGAGAGGCATTCAAATCATTCAGTATGGGCGTGCTTAGGTGCGTAAGTACGTGCAGCCATTACGACCGACAGTAGTTACCCTTTGAAAAGTTAAGGTAGGGTTTGGACAGCGTAAAAGATCAAAAGTACGTACGAGCGAAGGGAGTGCATAGTAAATACGATAGCGTAAATACGCTATGCATGGGAACGTAGGTCTGGATCTGGGCCATATGGTGTAATGACCCAACCACAGCTTAAGAAGAACCACTTTATTAGGTGATGTGTTGTGTTCATTTAAAGCTTAGTAACTTTATATTATAAACATGCTGTGTATGGCAACCAGTTATATATACAGCATAATCTTAACAAAATGAACATTTTAATAGTGTGTTGTTTCTTTTCTTGTAGGTGGGATCTATAACAGGGGGCATTCTCATTTTACTCATTGCTATAATAGGTGGAGTTCTGTACAAAGGATCTTGGGTAATTGCCCCTGAAATATGGATACTGGGAACACTATTTCCAGCTATTGGTTACATTTTTGGCTTCTTTTTGGCTTATATATCTAACCAGTCATGGAAGAGGTACACAATACAATTATATAACAATCGTTATTTTAAATGCTATGTGTGCTACATGCAAAATTATTATTTTTTTTCCCAATTTCAATGGGTTTTAAGTATTGGGCAATGACAGAATAAAAAGATTGCTGTTCTTTGGACACACCATGAAAACCTTCTATGAACACACCTTGAACTTATCTACATGTACAGTCTATGGGGTAGATCCAGATCTATGTACGCGAGCAATTTTACATCATGGTTGCCGACTTTTGGCAGTTTATCTCCGGGAGATCCCGGAGAGAAGCTAGCGACACATGCAAGGGACGGGGCTTAATGACGCGGGTTATGCAAATCGCGTCATTAGGCTCCGCCCCCTGGCTCATACTGACCCGTTTTTACCTGAAATATGGGTCGGGACGGGGCTTGATGCCACAAATTGCATCATCAAGTCCCTTACTGTGCCTAGCAACACTAGTATACTAGTGTTGCTAGGCAGGGGGGCAGGACATGAGGCCGTGGTTTCAGTGAAACCATGGGCCTCAAGTCACTTGCGGGAGATTTGCTGGCTCTCCCGGGATACCGGGAGTACTGCCCGAATTTCGGAAGTCTCCCGGACATTCCGGGAGAGTCGGCAACCCTGTTTTACACTAGCTGCTGACGTAAAATCACCCATTAGTATTTACTGCGCATGCACGCGGCAGATGTTACGCCACGTAACTCTGAACATACGTACCAGCCACGTATCAACAGCGTAACTACAAACGAGGGGGCGTGCAAGCCATATGACCCCCGTAATTATGCTTCGGAGTTGGGGGAGGCATTTAAATCCAGCAGTATGGGCGTGCTTAGACACTTACGTACGTTCAGCCTGTACTTACGTCAGTAGTTACGCTGTGTAAAGTTAAGGTAGGGTTCAGTAAGCGTAAAATGGCCAAAGCAGTGGCAAATGCAGGATTTTGAAAGGGGGTTTTCCAATATGTGTAATATATGTGGGGTATATTAGCATATCTCCCAACATTTTGGAGCCCGAAAACAGGACAAATAAGCTCCGCCCCATTCAAGCTCTACTCCCGCCCCACCCCCACTGTGAGCGTGTATGTTAGGGAATTAGACTGTAATGCGGCAGAGGTTGAAGTACTGTTTCAAATTGTAAAGTGCTAATTAAGATGATGTTAAAAAGAAACATATAATAATATGTTAATACTGATAATGTCATACTATCTGACTGTCAAAATATCTAAGACGTCCATTAACATTCTTTGTGAAAGCAGGAAGTTTATAATGTAGATTTAAAAATAATAAAAATAAAATAACTCTACATTAAAGAATTGCGTTGTTAAATCCTGTTTTTGACATTTTTTTTATAATTTATATTTTACTTCTTTTACACATTAAAATAGTAGTTTTATATTGCAGGAACAGATCTAATAGTAATAGCAGTATACAATGCATTAGTTGAGCACATTACACAATGGACCAGAGCCTGTGTCAGTGCATAAGCACTGTTGAATCTGTTGTGGCACATTCACCATCCCCACCTGCTTCCCTATTGCAGCATAGGCCAAGACCATCATCCTCCATGTCAGTCTACCTCAAAAGGCCGCTAAGCCACGCCCCTTTCACAGCGCCTGCGAAGCCACGTCCCTTTTCCCTAAATGTTTCTTATTTGCACATTTTTCTATTTTATTTTTTTTTCAATTTTCAATCTGGGTGCGCCACTGCAAAGTACGTACAAGCGAGGGGAGTGCTTAGTGGAGTGCATAGTAATTACGTTACGTCTTGAAACGTAATGGAAACGTAGCTCTGGATCTGGCCCAATGTTCTCATTCAAAATACATATTACAACTATGTTATGTCTCTTCGGGGTCAGCACTAGTTAGTTTGTTGTGTTTTTTGTTGTAGTTGCTATTAATAAGCAAGAGAATTTAAAATCAATTTTCACTTTTAAATATGCGGTAATGGTTATAAAAATGTTTTATTTCTATATATAATTATACTTTACAGCTATATCTATATATACAATTATTTATGCATAGTTATAACTCTTTATAACATTTGATGCATGCATTAAGCGTCTTTTCCAAAGTTTTGGGCAGCAGAAGCATAACCACACTATTGAAAATGTGTACGCCCTATCCAGACTTCTTACAGTAGTGCCACTGCATAGACAGTACTCAAAAAGAGCACACGTCTGAAGCGGGCTGTGGCTGGTACGAATGGCGCGTTTAGACAGTGATACAGCCGGAAGCTTCATTTTGACTGTACCATTGCCTTCTGATTTTTTATAGTGAAAATTTACACTCCAGAAGGAGTACCATGTCGAATGGTCTTGTTTCGACAAGGTACCTGTTCTGGTTAGGGTTAGGCTGAGGGACAGGAAGGGTTAGGGTTAGGCTCCGGAGAGGGAAGGGTTAAAGTTAAGCTGTGGAGCGATAAATGTTAGGTTTAAGGGAGAATTAAGGTTAGACTGTGAACGAGGCTGGTTAGAGTTGGCGGAGGGTTAGGTTGCAGGACGAGGATGGTTAGGGTTAGGGGAGGGATAGGTTGCAGAGAAGGGAGGGTTAAGGTTGGAGTTAAGGGAGGATTAGGGATAAGAGATCTTGCCTGTCCCATTGCAGTTTTTTAATCCTTGCCATTGTGGAAGCCATGAAAACTGGCGTAAGTCGGGTCTGATTTGCTGCAAAGTGATCTGTTGAAAGCAAACCGCACCCATTTGAAACATGCATACAGGCTGTAGTGCAGTTCAGCAGACTGTACAAGTTTGCATCTTTCAAAGTATTTTTTTTTGAGCAAACTGTGCAACAATAAAAACTGCAGTCTTACAAAAAATATTGCAATGTAGTGTATGCAGAGTGTAATGAAAAAACATGTTTTATTCTTAAATGAGACAGAATTTATTAATTCTTAGTTGTGTATGGCAGTGTTATAGCTAAGAATAAGGACTCTTAGGGCCTGATCCAGACCTACGCTCGGATGCGGTTTTACGCTGATCGTAAGCGTAAAAACTGTCATTTGTACTTACTGCGCATGCGCGGGGCAGATGTTAAGCTCATTTTACGCTCTGAAAATCTTAGCATATGTGCCTTATGCGTAACCGCTTCGTATTACCGCTCATGGGGGTATATACGAAATCCGTAACCACGCACCGAGGGTGGGGTGAGGCAATTAAATTGTACAGTATGGGCGTGCTAAGCGTCGTTAATACGCATTAAACGTACGCACAGCCGCGGGTACAAACACAAAAGTTAGGGTAGGGTTTGCCGAACGTATGGAAGCTAAACTAGGTACAAGCAAGGGGAGTGCCTATTGCCGTGCATCGGTGGTACAATCGGCATTAATACGCAGACGAGCGTAGGTCTGGATTAGGCCTTTAGTCACAAAAATGTCCTCTTACACCAGCCCTGAGAAGGGTTTAAGGAGGAAGCATGAAGAAACTGGGAACTTGCAGCTGCACTAAACCGCCCACTTTTAATATAGTAGAACACCCCGTTTCACAATGCAGATCACATGGAAGTGAACACAGGTCAGCCTTTTCCATCTGTTTTTCTGAGCTTGCTCCCGTTGAGCACATGTGTGGTGCTAGCTATCACTGCACTTACACCTAATAAAAAAAGATGAAAGCTATGCTTGGCATCAACCCCTTAGTGTTTTGTATAGTAGTATTTTGGGGAAAACATTTAAGAACCCCACAAATACACACACATAGGGCCAGATTTACTAAGCTGTGGGTTTGGAAAAGTGGAGATGTTGCCTATGGCAACCATTCAAATCCTAGCTCTTACTTTCCTATCACATACTAGAGAATGTCAGTTAGAATCTGATTGGTTGTCATGGGCAACATCTCCACTTTTCCAAACCCGCAGCTTAGTAAATCTGGCCCATAGTGCCTACACTGTGCCATGTTGCTACCCTTATTAAATTATGTATTACACAAAAAAAAATCCTTAACATTATTCAACATCTTTCAACATATCTCGGTCTGTGCTTCTTTCCTTTGTTTAGGTGTCGTACAGTCTCATTGGAAACGGGTATGCAAAATACCCAGCTTTGTACCACAATAATTCAGCTTTCCTTTACACCGGAGCAACTTAGTTTAATGTTCACTTTCCCACTTATCTACAGTATTTTCCAGCTTCTCTTTGCAGCTATATTACTAGCAGGTGAGTAATTTCTCATGTATTAATTATCTTATTATTAATAGCTAGAATGTTGGGTCTGATTTACAGTTGGCCATCAGATTGCTGATTATGACTTTCATGTATTAAAAAATTAAAAATAATAAAGTAATACATGCATTTCTGTTAAATGTGTTTTCTCCTAAAATGTAACACCATCAGTGCTTATAGAATATTTACCTTGAAGTTAATAGCAATATCACAGGGAAGAGGAAGGGTTAGGTGGTATACTTGGGCAGAGAAGGAAAAGAGGTGTTGGGGGTTAAAAGTTTTGTGGGTTTTATAGTAGGTTTATTCAGAGTTGGCAATCAAATAAGTAGATCTAGGTACTAAAAAAGTCCGGACCTGTCAGATCAGGTAGTAGTGAAAGGGAATCTCAGGGTTAGGATGCGGGGAAGGGAGTCTTAGGGTAAGGATGCATCATGCAGGGAGTCTTAGGATCAGGCTGGCGGGCTATGGGGTGGGGAGTCTTAGGGTCAGGCTGCAGGGAATGGAGTCTTAGGGTCATACTTCAGGGAAGGGACGGTTAGGGTAAGGGTTGGGGTTACATTACAGACTTCTGATGCTAGATCCCTTCTGGATCCTGCATTCAATGCCGTCAAGAGGAGGCCACTCCCCTCGCTTGCACAGAGATCATCAGATAATTGTTCCATCTTTAGAAACTATAATATATTCAACAACTTTTAAAACTGACCCTGAATTGACTTAAAACTTTGAGGTTCAGTTCAGCCATGAAAACATTGAGGTTGACCATTTAGCACCGTCCAGCTAGGTTTGGAGTACTGCTGCTGTCACTGGTCCCAGCTCATAGATCACCTAGATCAATGTCACTTTAAAATGTATGCGCTATACGACACGGAAGTCTGTATAGTACTTTACTATCTGCATACAACCCCCTCCCAATAGTATAATCGCCATCAGCATCCGGCCTGTCCTATACTGCCATCAGAAATGCTCCCAGAATGGAACCCAGGATCCAAGTCTGTCCTGGGAATACAGTGTTTTCACATGAACTTTCACAAAATGTATTCATCATTTTCCAATTGTAGCGATCAGAAAAAAGTTTCTTTTGCAGAAGTCTGGATCCAGTTCTAACTTCTTAAATCTAACACTAAACATATTTAAATAAACTTCACTTAATAAACATTTAAAATTCAATTATTTGCCATACTATGCTTTATACTTTCTCCTAGGTTACCGTCTGTCATTATATTTGATGAAAACTGATACAAATAATGCAGAGGAAGAAAATAAACCAGATTCCCCAAATGGAGAGGTGAATGCAGGGCTCCAGTTGGATGAAAAAGCTATCAACGGGGATATTTAAACAGAATAACATTATCTAATCTAACCACACAATGGACATATGGTTAGAACTCTCTGTATCATAAGTATCAAATCATATATAATTCTACTACAGGTTCATGTAGAGAAATAATTTAAATGTTACCAAAATGTCTTGGTATCCTTATGTATATGTTGTTATTTTATTCAAAGTAATTTATGTCATTATATGATGAGTTGCATTTGTATAATTATTTCCATGGTTTCTGAAAAGCTAGAAACTTACACTAAAAATACCGTAGACATTAAACTTGAATAGAAAGTAAAACAAAAACAGACAACAATAAATTATTACACCCTTTTTTGTACAGCTATGTGTGTGTATATCTGTGTGTATATATATATATATATATATATATATATATATATATATATATATATATATATATAAATAAAAATGAAAATTGGAATTTGAAATGTAGCTATTTTTCTTCAAGATTATTGACATATAGAAGGAAATAGACAGTGCAGAGTAAAACCCAATGGCATGCAATGGTCAAGGTTGCTATTATTTGATACCAAAACAGTCATTTTAGTTACATTTGGCAACCATTAAAGTTGCAGAAGGACAAATTACTTCAAGTATGTAGGCAGCTTTTTTATATGGAAGGATCCTACTGTGAAAATAGCAACCCAAAAGAATACTAACTTATTTCTTTTTACTTCCATTATTCCTCCCCTTCTGTAACCTTTCCCTCTCTGTTTACATTTTTACCTTCCGCAGTATCATTCTTCCCTGTCTACTACACATTATGCTTTTACTTTCTCCATGCTTACTGTACAGTTTATTCCTGACTTTCCTTCTTAGCTTTTTCTTTCCCTACCTCCCTTTTTCATTTACTGTCTTCTTATTTTCCATAATCCACTCTTAGTACATCAAATTATTCTTCCAAACTCTAGTCCAGATAGCTGTTAAGAGTGTTATTTCTTTATATAACATTGCAATAAACACATTGAACATCCAGAAATAATCTAATAGATCCAATCATGGCTCAGTACAGAGTGGCCAGCTATATAGCATTGTCTAGATCACTCGTATACACAATAATGCATTCATGATCTTCTCTAAAGGAGAGCACTCTAAAATGTAACTATCTATCTGCCCTTCTTGTGCCACCTGGTTCATTTTCCTGCCTTTTATTCAAACACCCATTATCCAGTCTAATACATGGGGCCAGATTTACTAAGCTGAGGGTTTGGAAAAGTGGAGATGTTGCCCATAGAAACCAATCAGATTCTAGCTGACATTCTCTAGTATGCAATAGTTAAATGACATCTAGAATCTTATTGGTTGCTATGGGCAACATTTCCACTTTTCCAAACCTGCATCTTAGTAAATGTGGCCCATGGTATGATTGGGTGGGTAAACTTTTCAAGAGAAAGCTACACATATGTTTCAACCCTATTATCTACGATATTCTGCAACCTTTCTTTGTGGGATCCTAGACTACTTCAATAAAAATACTGCAATTATTACGTTTTTCTTGCTTCCTCCTACTAAATCAATGTCCCACACAAATCAGGGTAAAATCTCCATCAAGCTCATTCTAGCCTTCATTCACTCATATCTTTAACTACAAAACAGAATTGACCTTGTCCTGGTGTGATATGAATCAAGATCAGGATGAATCAGGATGTATGATGGCAGTAGTTGCTTTTGTGTAATAAATAGGTAATAAACAAAGAATGGAATGATGCAATCAGCATGGTTGTACATTGTCAATTGCAAGACAAAACATCAGGATAGACAAAAATAGGAGTCAGGAAATGTAGCTACAGTTATAGGGTGTTGTATCAGTTTCCGCACCGAAAATCAAATCCCCATCTGCATGAATAAAAAATGTACTTTTGTGATATGTTTGTGGCGGCCTTAACTCAAACAGAATAACTTAGAAACAATATGTAAACAAATAAAAACTGAGAAAATGTCATCCAATCAAATCCATAAACCCTTTACTGCTGGAAATGCCTGCAAAGGTGTATGGATTATAAGGATAAAATAAAAACCTATGTGATGTGGAAATCAGTGTAAATAAACTGAATCCACCTGACATTCAGTTGAAAGGTGAATCACAATATTATATTTATCTTTTGCTTACAGAGGATCATTGTCCTCTCTACTGAGTAAGTAGAAGATTACTGAAATATATATATACACATAAATACACATGTGGATGTGGCTAAGCTGTATTCATCATAGTCATACTAATGCCTGATGTGTCCCCAGTCTTATTATGCTCTTTATTAGTCACCGATGTCATTAACATGGAAAAATCCCTTTGGGATTTCATGTACTTATTCCTACAGTCATCCCTATTTATATATTATAAACTAAGTTGTATTGTATTTCAGCATGTAAATGCTAGCATAAGAAGTAATGTAAGTTAAAATGAAGTACAACAAAGAAGACTGTGAATGGTGGAAGCCTTTCCTGATGGAAGCATAATCTAGAGCTCTTCGGATACAAAAACAGTTTATTAATAGATCCCTCCATACAATTTCAGCCTTAACGTTTCAGTCCTGCACAGAAACCACAATGACAAGTTGCATATGACAATCTTTAAGATAAGACTGTACATAGAATAAGAATTGATACACTTTCCAATGAATTATTTTTACACGTGTAGAACCGTATTTACATGTAAGAAGCTCCTGCTTCCTAGGTGCAGAGATTAAAGAACTAGCTTACTACGCATGCATAGAAGGTTAATTACGCAATCTACGTATAACTTATGTAGATAGACTACGTGCACTCTTTAGAGACCGCACGTACTTATATCAGTAAGAAGAGGTGTGTCACAGCAGCCTCAGGCCTTTTTAAGAAGAGTGGATGAGGGGAGAGATTTAAATGAGCCGGGGAGGGATCTCCGTGCGTATTTTCCTTCTTAAGAAGGAAAATACACACGGTTACTTAAGGCAGCCTATGACAATCTTAAGTGTTTTTTAGTCTCCTAAAAACGGGGGTGGGTTGTGTAGCTGGACGGGGGAGTTAGGTGCGGATCCGGCCGTACCTAGCTCACTCTTAACTGTGAATTCGGTCCGTGCTGCTACATAAAATCAGCTTTGCATTTGAAGTCTGAAAAATGAATAAATCATCCTTAATAATGGTGGCAACACAGCAATTATGAGGGGGCAACCCATCCACATTACTCAAAGCCCCATGATCTGCTCTCCTGATTGTATGTGGAGGAAAAGTGCATGCAGTATCCAGGCTCTGTAATGGCAGCACATGTAGAAGTGTAGGTAGCTCCATCAAAAATGTTCTTTTAAAGATTTAAAACTATGATTTATAAATTCACTTATATTATGTTATTTAATATCAAACAGATTCATAGCTCTGCTGGAGCTCAGATGCAGAGTCATTAGGATCCGATGCCGGATCCAGTCTTTTGAGTGAGCAAGTGGTGGCTGCTGCCTTCACTGTTATGGCCTTCTGAGATTTGTCCTCTCTGATAGGAGTTCTGATCCTTCAGCACAGCACTTAAAATGGGCATGGATTGGAAGTCTGAATAGTGCTGCATGCGTAGGATATGCCTCTACTGTCCTTCCACTAGTACACACACCTGCCCCGCCTTTAGAACCCCATCATAAAAATATTTCTTAGATAGCTGGATCGTGCGCACCGTTGTGTAGCAAGTGGGTATTTTCTTATACTAGCGATCGAAAATGCCCAGTTTTCATACAGTTAAACTCAGTCCTATATTATTACATATTACAAACAACCATGTTCAAAAGTGTCATTGAAACAAACCTATAAACCGATAGAAGCAGCTGATATGATTATTTTGCTAAATTTCCAAGCATTACATTGTCAATGGTATAAATAATTTATATTATTTTATATTATTATATATTGAGTGTATATAAAATAACTTTTCTCTGCATTATCTAGAGTACTATACCAATAATTATAGCACTAAACATTATATATGCTAACAAAAAACAAGTAACAGAAAAAAGACTAAAACAGAAAAATAAGGGAGATAAGCAAGTAGTGAGTTATGTTTCAGTCCAAAGAAAAGGAATGGGCCCCAGATGGCCCTTTATCAAGTCAATAATCTAATGTTTACTCCTGTATTACATTGTCATGAAGGCAGTGCAATAATTCGCTTGGAGAGTGCCTTCTATTAAAAAATAGATTGTCATTTATGACAAGAAGAAAATAGAATGACAAATAATCTATCTTTGTTACCCTGGATTTTTTTCCTTGGCAACAAATACTATATCACTGCTGAAATACATTAAAGGAAAGGTTACTGTGTATAAAGTTGTGTTGCTGCCACCTACTGCTTCTTTTAATGTTTTAAGAAAAATTAAAAAGTTAAAAAGCTGAAAAATACATTCTTACTGTGATAAAAAAAAAATTAAGTATTTTTGTCATTTAGCATAAGAAAAAAAAATAATGTTTTTTTTTTTGTTTGATAGTTTTTGTTTTCAAATATATCTAAAATTTATTTCCAATTAATATTTACTTAAAGAAGAAAAAAGAATCAGCAAATTCCCTCAGTTCTATTTCTGAGCTAGTAGCAAGTTGACTATAATAGCTAATGAATTAACAGATTATTCTACTCTTCTGCATGCAGAACAGTAGAACGTTAAAAGATTGTTTTATAGTGGAGAATCCTTCTGTTGATATTTGAGATTTAAGGAGTGTTAAACTGAGAAAGAAGCACAGGAACGTATATCATCTGTAAGCTGGTATTCAAAGAACTTGTTATGAGGGGAAAACATTCGGAGAATCAACCTGGAGGGCTGGATCCAAATTCCATTTTTGATACAGGTCTGAAGCCCAAGCAGAAGATATTGACAGATTTGCAAACACTGGGCCACACGATTCAGACAATTGCATATTCAGATTTTAGCCACTCCCACATGTATGGATGGGTTTCCAGCAGCCAGGATCTACCTTACACGTGTGAAAATTCCTTGATCTACAGAAGTCGGGATCAGCCAGCATTGAAGTGGAATTCCCCCACTCATCACAGCCCCTCTGTCAGAAATGTCATTCAAGTTAAGTCTCCAGGTAGCATGGTTTTGCAAGGTTGCACAGTGTGTACATGATTTGGAATAAAGCTACCTGAAAATTGATAAAAGTCACTTTACTTACACCACTAATATCAGGATGTGGTTATTATGACAAGTGGTTTTGATTATTGTGTTTTACATTTACATGTTTGCAATATGCTGGTAAGACATTAATATAATAGAGAGTGATTGCTGAGCCATTAGAGGCAGTACCTCCTACAACCAACATTCTGCCCCCTTCACCCCAGCAGCAGCCCAGGACACATTACACTGTACCTGATACAGGGATATCCAAATGTAAATAAAAAATAACATTAGTTAGTTACTGTTGATGACTAAAGGAAAATTGGCAGACACAAGGCTAAAAACATGCATGGACATATTCTAGTTTCTTGCATTGAGTTCCCTGGGAAAAGGACAGTCACAGCTCATCAATTTATGGGGGGGTTGTTGTTTTTTTTAACAAATTCAGATAAAAACAGAAAGTCACAATTGATCATTCTTATTCTCTGCATTAAACTATAATCCATAGATTGACAAATAGCAGTCACATTATATTGATACATGTATTAAAAAGTGTTATTGTTATTACTTTTGCTATTAGTAAGAGTTAATGAAAACATCTCCTAGACATTGTAGTGACATTTCTTTGCACAGTAAGAAATAGTGTCATACAAAACAAATATTTATCATTTCAGTATAATGTCATTAATAATCATTGAGTGCACCCATTTGGTTTTGAAAATGCATTATTATTCTGTACTTCAAAATAATAGTGTTTTGTTATTCCCTGCATGTTTATTATCTTCAGTATGATTATATGCACATTTATTTGTTAGAGGTGTCAAAGAGAATACTGTATATGGACCAAGTAGTTCCAATACAGAGTGCAATTATATTGACCATTTGATATGGCAAGGTGTTTAACAGCTGCTCTGTTGCCTGTCAGTAATTTACTGTTGGCATGTCCACAATCAGATGCGATAATCATAGACAATATCTAACAATTCTAATCAAAAAAGTTGAACGTAACAGATCACTTTCAGTAAACAGTAACGATATCAAAGTATTATATTATCAATCATAAAGCCTGCCAAGAAAAACATGCAAATGGAGAAGATGGTAAAAAATGTAATTGATGTTTACCCATCAAAAAGGGTCATACCCACTCTCCACCATAAAGGATCCAGAAATTATTAAACAAGACATTTTTTTGTGACAGTTTATGGGGTTTTCCTCATAGTCTTTGTCTTTCTTATGTAATATGCAACAAGGAGTGCTGACCTTATAAAAGTGTTCTATCTTTTTTACTAGATTCTAAATGTATATATAGAAGGGAGCTTTAAACACAAAGTTCAGTATGAAGACTCAATGCTAGGACAGATGCATAGGTCGCTAAACAAATTTATTTTCTAGTTACTCATATAACATAAAATAGCCACCATGAGTCGAATGCTTGCAGAATATCGTAATGCTATAGTCTGTCCAGCAAATGTCACAATATGCAATGGCACAAGCTGTCTGATGCCCCCTGACAACTACAACAAGATCCTTAACACAGTTTTGACAACAACAATCACAATATTGTTGGCGCTTGTAATGTTTTCCTTGGGATGCAGTGTGGATTTTAAGAAATTTTGGGGTCATATCAGATGGCCTTGGGGTATAATAGTGGGGTTTCTTTGCCAGTTTGGAATAATGCCGGTGGCAGGTTTTGTGCTAGCCATTGTCTTTAGTGTCCATCCACTTCAAGCTGTGGTTATTTTAATCATGGGATGTTGCCCAGGAGGAACTGGCTCCAATATCTTATCATACTGGGTAGACGGAGACATGGATTTAAGGTAAGTCTAAATCAACATATTTCAGTAATGTTCTAATAATAATGTTATCTTTATATTACCACCCAGTCTTGATATAATGATCGTTAAAATTGCAAAGCGCTACGTAACTTTCTGGCGCCATATAAAACTCTGTTAATAAATAAATAAATGTTTTTGTATACATTAAACTATTGTATATATTTTAATTTATGTCTAATGATTTTTTTTGTATAATCAAAATAATTGATTATTTTTGTTTTGTGGTAGTACATTGGTCATAATGGTTAAACAATACAAATATTAATATGCAAAATATTAAGATTAATAAACATTTTGCATGGTTTTATAACATAAGAATCACCTTATTCAGCTACATCAGTATTTTATAAATTCCATAAATAAAGAAAAATCCATTGTAATCTATCCTATACATAATATATACTATATACTGAATATATGCTAGGAAGAATACAAAATTCTAGCTGCATTTTACCTTCTGCAGTTCTCTGTAGCTGTGTCACAAATACAATATAAAGGATTGCTTGTATGTCAAAAGTGTTGACAACTGCTTGGTAAATTAATACAATGCCTGGTGCAGTAGCACAGTAAAATACACACATTTTTCAATATGATAAATGTCACTAGGATTACAATAGTTAACATTAACCGTTACAATAGAATTAAAGAAATTAGTACTCTTTCAATTAACAAGAACACTGTAAAACAAGCTAATGTTTTGAATAGTTATTACAACTTAATTTCACTTAGATTCATCACAAGTATAAATAACTGCATTTCTTTTAAGTTGTAATTTCTGTGGCTTCAGTACAAAAGACAACCTATAAACAGACATTATTGATAGAATAATGTGCAACATACTATGTTACATGACAATTAGATACAAAGGGCCTGATCCTGAACTACGCCGATGCGCTGTGCTTACTAAAGCACAGCGTATCGGCGTTCACTTACCCCGACACTCCCCCTGTGCGGGCGTATGGCCCCTTCCTTACGCCGGCTGAAGGCTACCCTAACTTCA
>WWET01000431.1:669093-683229 GCA_011038615.1 Limnodynastes dumerilii | reverse complement strand
TATACTAACAATGAACCAGATCCAGAACTCTTTTGAGCATTGCCGTAGCAGAGATTTGAAGTTGGATTCTGACTGTAGCCTAGCTCCCATGCAGGGGAGGGGAGGACACTCCCCATGCAATATGGATAAGATTCCACAACCTTACCTTAAGATTTCTGTGGATGGCTTGGAATCTTGATAGGTTGCAAAGGCATAAACACACCCTAACCATAACATTTTAATGTGAATGCCTTACATTATGACAACCTATTGTGCCTTATATTATGCCAACCCATCGTGCCTCACATTATGCCAACCCATTGTGCCTTATATTATGCAAACCCATCGTGCCTCACATTATGCCAACCCATTGTGCCTTAAATTATGCCAACCCATCGTGCCTTACATTATGCTACCCCATCATGGCACCACATTGTGCCTTACATTATGCCAACCCATCGTGCCTTACATTATGCCACCACATCGTGCCTAACATTATGCCACCCCATTGTGCCCTGCCTGCAGAAAGACTTGCAGCATGAAAGTCTTGATCCTAAAGATCCAAATCCGTGCTGAAAGTTTACTATACTTGTTTGCGCTGCACAGAGAGGAAAATGCCCCCTTTTCATCTAGATCCAATCCATTATCAATATTTAAACTTATTTATACTTTCTACACCTAATAAATATGTTTTGTTTCTTTTACTGTATATAATTTTTATGTAAGTGTTTATGGGAGTAGGTGTATACAAGTGAACCTCAGTCAGCATAAAGTATCTGTATTTTGAAAAAGTAACAGTTCTTCAAGTTTACCATGCACTCCTGAGCATATCATATGAAGTGAGTCTATAACTATGAATGAAGGTGGTTTTGCTGAAAGAGAAAGGTCTCCTATCAGTGGAAAGGGGATTCCAGTATAAAACATGTTTATAAATAATTAGAAAGGGGTCCTGTTCTAGCTCACATATAGATGACACTTAAAAAAGCAGAAATATAATATAAAGCAGACATATAGGCCCTGATTCAGAGATTGAGAATAAGAACTTAAAGTTACACCTGGGCTAAACCATGTTGAATTCAGGGGAGTCAAATTTCATTTGTTGCAACAGTATTATAGTTAAAAGTTGATGTTTCCCAGCTCAAGTATAATTAGCAGTTTAAAAGTGAAGCTGATCAGGTATCTGTGTGCAATAAGTAAAAGCAAAGCATTCTCCCTGCATGCACAGAATAAAATTAACTTGACTCCCCCTGAAATCAACATGGTTTTGCCCAGGTGTAACTTTAAGTTCTTATTTTCAGCCTCTGAATCAGGCCCATAGTGTGCTATATACAAAAAAAAAAAAAGATACTGTAGTTAGTGCAAATAATTAACTTGCTCAAGAGTTAACTATTACTGCATAGTGAAAACAACTGTAACATATTTACCATATTATACTTGAAAGCTTATCTTCATTTTGAAACTGATTGACTCGGAATCTATCATTTTAAACTCCAATCCTTTAAAAACTGCTGCATAATCACATAACTCACTTATATTATACAGGTAGTAATTTTTTTACTTACACACTATGGGATTGACATAAACTAGCAGAAACAAATCATGTTCATGCGAGAGATAGAACAGATAAAGGTATTTATTATAACAGTTGATTATTACTTTAGTTAAATTCAGGCAAAAGGTAAAACAATACCTAAACATGAAGGACCGTATTCACAGATCCGTTTTCACGTATATTACGTAGAATATACGCACATAAGAGCTTTAGGCACGGACATGTAAATCACACTTGAGGATATACGTACGGATGGGCGGGGTAAAATTGCGTACTTGAAAATTAACATGAAAGTGGGTGGGGGGGCATTTAAATGAACGCGTGAGGGCGCGGCTATAAAGAATTGCATGTACGGCATACATATACGCACGTATGTACACATGTAAAGTTAGAGGTGGTCTATGGAGGCGTACGCCTACAATTTCACGGCCGTGTGAGGGGAGTGCCATGGGTGTTGGTGGGTGCTGCCTTGCTATGTGCGTGCGTATAATTGCGTACTTTTGAAAAACAGATCTGCAAATAGAGCCCGGAATGAGTTTGTTGTTAGAGAGGGATACAATTTGTGTAACAACAATTCACATAATTACACAAGTTCATTATGCCATTCAAATGGGTTCTGTTCGCCGCTGCAAACACCCATTTTCAATTTACACACAACCAACAGATAATTGTTGGCTATGTGTACTGTATTTTAGAATATGGCCCCATTCCAAAATTCACCCCATGACCTGCCACCGGACCTGATGTTTTTCAACACTTTCGGAATGACAGGTTAGTGCAGAGGAGGAGATGGATGGGAGAAGAAAACACTTAGGGTTAGTCTGTAGGGGGATTTTTGGATCGAGGAAGGGGAGACTTAGGGTTGGGCTGTGGGGAAGGGAGTCTTAGGGTTAGGTTGCAGGGAAGGAAGAGTTAGGGATAGGCTGCAGGGAAGGGAGAGTTAGGTTAATGGAAGGGGATGGGTAGAATAGGTATTAGCATAAGGTTTTTGATTAGAGAAATAGTGATAGGCGGTGATTCAGGAAGTATCTGACCATTCGAAAAATGGGGGGCAAAAACGACCCTTTTGAAAAAAGGGCCGTTCTCAGCGGCAACCCACACCCTATTTAAACCAATATCAATTTTGTCTAAAATATAAAGTATAGAGAGGTATTCAATAATTTTAAGAAATAGAAGAGACATGAGAAATTATGAGCAATTTAAGGCTGTTTGGTAGTAAGCCCTCCATACTAAAACATCTGCACATCTTGGTCTAGTCAGAGGCTGTCAAAAGTACTTAAGTAATAGGAAATGTGATTGGTCCCTCTCTTAGCAGGCAAATATTTAGGCAATAAACAATTCCACAAAGAAAGGAGCAAAGTAAAAGCAGGCTACATCAGAGGTGCACAACCCAACAGAGATCTTGCTCAAGAGTTAAGAGTCAAAATACAACAAACAACAACAATTAAAAAATTGAAAAAACTATTTCAAAATACCAACCACCAGCATAAATACCTATAAATAATCACCACAAAATTAATTTTTAAAAAGAAGCAAACTGCAAACTGTACAAACCATTGCTCTGTTGTAATTCAGCATAGGTAATATCATTTAGTAATTATCCCACAACATTAGTGTTACAAAATAATGGTCAAAATATAAAGATGCAAGTCCACCAATACAAATGAATCCAATCATTACACAGTAATTACAATAAAAAAAACATATAAATACTTAGCCATATGGAATCAAATCATGCAAATGACATCAGAGTAGGTCACTGAATCCCTAATCTAATCTAAACACAGTAATCTGACCATTAACATGAGAGAGAATAGTGGAATCACAGCCACACTTTGCTCTTTGCGAGTGGTACCTCTCTCACTCCCTACCTATTAAGGTGAGACACCTTTTAACAAAGCTGAAGCAAAATGTACATCAAAAGGAATACATTCTTTTAATGGAATGCTCCACAGTGCACCAGTGGATCAGCCCTTCTACATCCTTTCTAGGTCTCCTCAGCTTAATAGGCAAGGAGGGAGTGGTTATTCTTCAGAAGGACAAAGTGTGGCAATGAGGCAGCTAGTTTTTCTCATGTTAAAAATCAGATGACTGTGCTTAGATTAGAGGGGGACTCAGCTGCATATTTTACAGATGGCAGAGTAATTATATGCATTCTATTTCATGTGTTAACAATTGGCTTCATTTGCATTGGTGAATATGCATCTGAGATGATTACTAAATAATAATACATATGTCAAATTACAATAGAGACATGGGGGTTGATCCAGAGTTAGTGGAAACAGGAAAAGAAGACGCAAAACCATGTTGAACTGTAGGAGAAACTAACTTTAAATGTGCAAACAGAGTGAGTTGTGAGGTGATGTTATTTTTAGTTAAATTGTAAATTAGAGTTTACAAATACAGTTGTTACAATATTTGTGTGCAATAAGCAACATCAGCCAATATTTTCCCTGCATGCAAAATATCTAAATCAATGCGCACCCCTTACATTGCAAAATGTTATGTCCAAGTTCAGATTTGCACTTTTTCAAGCAGTTGTTCCTCATTCTGAATCTTCCCTATGGTTTGTACAATTTGCCAATTGCTACTTTTTGAATAGTAATTCTGTGGTCATTATTTATGAGTATTTATGTCAGTGGTTTGTATTTTTAAATAGTTTATTAAAAATGTTGATGTGTGCTATACTTGAAATCTTAACTCTTGATCAAGATCACTGTTTGGTTGTGCACCTCTGAAGTAGCCTTCTTTTTTATTTGGTCCCTTCTTTGGGGAATTATTCTTTTTTTTGTTTACTGTATTATGATGGTTTATGAGGTAGCACCCAGGAATATACAAAGATATATTATCTATGTATGTGGATGATGAAGCTTTTTCCATTTTCCGAATGGGCGAATTCCAGTTTTTCCCCACCTAAATCAGCTCTGCACATCCTGTTAAGATTTGGCATATAACTATATGTCCCATACTGCTCTGAGTCTTGGAATGTACATTTAACTGCTACAGTAGACCAGGACACATTTTAATTGTTAGCCAGACAGACCCAGACAGTAAATTTTAGTGCACATTTTTTTTCATTGTGCACACTGGTTTAAAAGCACATATACTATGTTTCTTGTTTGGCTTGCAATTGAAGGTACAAATGTAGTTTAATGTAAATATTATTTTTTTTTACACAAAATGTACTGTATATATAGGTCAGTAATGCCATATCTCTCTTTTTATATCAGGCATATCTTTGGTAACTCTTGTAGTTCCTGTTGGAATTGGAATGTTTGTCAATTATAAGTGGCCCAAAAAGGCAAAGATTATATTGAAGGTATGGAATACAATTTATAGTACATTGAAAAGACATACAGAGAAATTCATGCCATATAGCAGAGTTTAATGCAGAATGTCAGACATAAACAAAAGTGGGGTGATCAATAAAAATACTCTTAGGCCAACGACAAGAAACCTCTAAATAAAAAGTTAATATAGTGATTAGTTCATCTGACGTTACATGCTTTTGATGCCCCAAAACGTATTGGATATAGCCTGATTTTTCAATATATACATTATGGCCCGGATTCACAGCCCCAGACGTGTTGCACATACGTCCTTAATTTACCGACAATAGCTACTACACATGCGTAGTAACTGTTTTACGTAATCTACGTATCGTTCTGTTACGTAGATTGCGGATATGCGGTCTTTAGTAGCTATTATCGGTAAATTAAGGACGGATGTGCAATACGTACGGAGCTATGAATCTGGGCCTATATTCCTACTCTATTACCTATAACAGTAAATAATATAATAGACAGGATGTATTTTGCGTAGCGAAAGTTCACTTTTCAAAATACAGGCACAGGCAGCCTAATGCGGAAGCTCATTTTCAGCTGGCTCTATTTAAAAAATATTACTAATAAGAAACTTTCACTAATGAATGGGTAAGTATGCCGAATTTATTTGTTGGCATACTTACCCATTAATTAATTCAATTCGGAAACCGCTTCCGCAGACCTGAACCGGACCGGAGTATTAGAGGGAAATCTATGGGGAGGATTACAGTTTTGGCTGCAAGTAGGGTAGTCTTAGGGTTAGGCTGCAGGGAGGGGAAAGGAGTCTAGGTTTAGTCTGCAGGAAAGGGAGTCTTAAGGTTAGGCTGTTGGAAGAGGGGTCTTAGGAGTCTAAGTTTCCACACCCTGACAAGCCTATTAAAACGTCTTAAATGTAGCCTACAAAAAGTTGTATACCAGTGCTTTCCAATCCACTTCTATTGTATAATGACATAAATGACTTTTTTTGTTTTATAGGTGGGATCTATTACTGGAGGTATTCTCATTGTTACTATAGCTGTTGTTGGGGGTGTACTCTACAAGGGATCCTGGACCATCGAGCCAAAGTTGTGGATTGTAGGAACTATCTTCCCACTTATAGGTTTTTCAATAGGATTTTTACTGGCAGCCATGGCTAATTTGACATGGAGCAGGTATGTGCATTTCCTATTTATACCAATAAGGTATGCTAAACGAGCACATATCTAGCCTTACTATTATTTACCTAGTACATTCTAGATGATTATAGCTAAGTCTGGTTGGTTGTTTATGGCAGCATTCATGTTAAGTAGGGTACACACTGACACTTTTTCACCCGATTATCATTGCAAATACATGATAAATGAGTGATTGCAACAATATCTTACAACTGTGTACTCTGCAATGACTATACCTGATCATTGCACACTACAAGACATTGTTTGGTTGCAACTTTTAAACTTTCTGATTTTAGCAATCAAACAATGTCTTCATCTCTGCATTCTCTCACAGCT
This sequence comes from Limnodynastes dumerilii, assembly GCA_011038615.1. Classification (NCBI taxonomy): domain Eukaryota; kingdom Metazoa; phylum Chordata; class Amphibia; order Anura; family Limnodynastidae; genus Limnodynastes; species Limnodynastes dumerilii. The sequence goes on along the minus strand of WWET01000431.1, from coordinate 676,885 downwards.
CCTGTGTGTAATATCCTATGCATGAATCGCCATTCTCATGGCGACTAAAGAAATCTTTTTTTTTTTACTGTATCTTAAGTGTCAGTGTGTATTCAGCTTTAGTGGGCCATATTCAGACTTCCGTTTTTAAACGTGACCGCAAATATATGCATGCACGTAGAAAGGAACACCCACCAAAACCCCAGTCACTCCCCTTGTTAATCCGTGCTCACATAGACTTACACCACCATAGACCACCTCTATCTTTCTGTGTGCCGTCCCGTACGTCTGTGTTTGCCGTACGTGCGTATCATGATAATCGCGCCCACTTTCCTTCATTTAAATGCATCGCTCCGCCCATTTTCACTTAAAGTATATTTGCGTTGCATATCCGGACGTATGTACACATGTGTCTATCATATGACCATCCGTAAGGCACTTCCGTGCGAATAGTCTACGTCAACAATGTACAAAAAGTTACTACGCATGTGCAGTTGAAACGTATCTAAAAATACGCATGGGAGTCGCCATGAAAACGGAAGTCTGAATACAGTCCAAGTATTTCTAGCTGTATTTAGCTTTTATTTTAAAACAAAAAAAGAAAACAAAGAAAACCCCAATAACATTAGAAAGTAGAATAGTAATTTTATGTAACTACAACCCCAAGCTGTTGCAGTGGTTTTTTATATATGCAGGTTTTGGGTGTTGATGATTATATGAGATAGTGGAAATGATTGAGTGACTATTTATACCAACATTCTAAAATTGAATGAAAGGAGGGCATGTTCAGAATCCCCAGTTAAGTTACAGAAGATGCAGTGTAATGTTTTACTGTGGAACATTGCAATGAAACGGTTGCTCTTTTGACCTACACAGGTGCCGCACAGTAGCACTGGAAACTGGAATGCAGAACACACAGTTATGTTCCACCATCGTCCAACTCTCATTTACACCTCAGCAGCTGGGTCTAATATTCACTTTTCCACTGATATATAGTATTTTCCAAATCCTGATAGCTATTCTGTTCTTAATAGGTGAGTCCACAATAAAAATAAATTAAAGTTGTAAAATCATCATTTTTGCATTGTTAGAAGGGAAAGCACATCAAATACTGAATAAGTATTTGTCACACGTCAAACCCCCTTATGGTTGACTTAGTAGTGGTCATTTTGAATTGGCATTATATTAAAGAGTATGGCAATGGAAATTGATAACGTTACAATAAAAAAATTTGAAGTATATCACTGACCAATTTAATCACTGATGATCAATGATCACTTACAATTCTGCGATGTATAATTATTATTCCAATGTAAAACTTATTCACTTTAATGCTGGGTACATACTTGTTCAATCCTCTTCAAATCCAACAGACCAGGCTGTTTACACAATCATACAGCAGACTAAGATAGCAGATACAACACCTAATCCATGATACACACTGGTACTTGTCTAATTTTCCAGCAGACCTCTGACTTCTGCTTAAATGATCGCACTCACACACTCTTCCAATCTTTGCCAGACCCTTCTCAAAGGTAGTGCCGCATTACGTCAGAACAGAAGAATGTGACCAAGCAGTTGCGGTAGTGTACACATTTTTAAATATTTCTAGTGATTGGTGGTCAGGTCTCTTGATATTTAAGCAAGTTTAAAACTCATTTAGGGCGACCAAGCAACCAGGATTGACCGTAATAAGCAGTACTGTGAGCGTGCATACTTATCAAACATCTAAACAACTGGTCAGTCAGAAGTTGGATTGCATAAGTGTGTACCCGGCTATAGAAGGGTATTCCTAAAAAAAAGATTATGTGTTATTTTAATTTTATCCAATAGTTGTTGTTAATTTGGTAAAATAGTTGATTTTAAATGTATTTTAAAGTACTTACTTTTTTCTGCTAGTCTACCAAATCTATAAAAGAATATGTGGAAAACTGCATCCAGTAGAAGAAACAGCCCCGTCACCTTATGCACAGTCAAATGACGGATTTGATCTTGGTGAGAAAATGAAAAAATGAAATTTATCACGATCATTAAAGCCTCTACAATCCACTTGATACAGCATGACTGGTGATGGGATGCAGAGATTGATGTATAATGGTAAATTCAATCATCTGGCATTGACCTAAAGGAATTATATATTTATAGAATAAAACACTGTTAGCTATATATAGAAATTACATGTGTTACAATTATATTAGAGTATATTTAGTTGGTAAAGTGGGTTGACATGGTATCAGCATTACATATGTATGTCACTGATTGCTGATAATATATGTAGCTCTAAAACACTTTATATGATGCATGATGAGTTTTGTGCCTTCTGTGTTGGGTGATGCAGAAATAATACAATGTTTCTTGCTACTTAAGGGACAAATGAGACCTGGGGCCAGATTTATTAAGCTGCGGGTTTGGAAAAGTGGATATGTTGCCCATAGCAACCAATCAGATTCTAGATGACATTCTCTATTATGTAATATGAAAGTGAGAGCTAGAATGTGATTGGTTGCTATAGGCAACATCTACAAACCCTCCAAATCCTTTTCCAAACCTGCGGCCTAAACCCCTTTCACATCACCACCAAACTCGGGTATATGGTGGTGATGTGAAATGTCCCTTTTTCAGCTACCCGGGTCTAATGACTTGGGAAAAAAGAAGGGTTTTTCCGGGGTCGAACATGGGTAAGGTGGCAATGTGAAAGGTCCAGGATTGTTTTTCAACCCGAGTCCTTAAAAAAGTCACCTGATTTGTGTAAAAACCGAATGGTGGAAAATAACCGATTACCTGAGTATTTGTGAATTGGTGAAACAGGTTCCGAAACAATCAGAAGAAAAACAACAATTGGAATTTTAAATAAATGTTTAATTTTTTTTACTCTAAAGATTGAGTTTTCTTAAATTCTTTTTCTTTGAAAATGAATATTTAAGTTTAGCAGAGAGCTTCTTTCACAAAGTTTGCATTAATACAATTAAGGATTATGACTGAATCAATTGACAACAATGAAATTGCATTGAATAATATTAAATACAGTAACCATATCACACACAGATCATGTAAATGAAACAAATTACAATTTAGTACTAACTTTAATAACTCTAAACATGAAACTATGTTTTAGCATTTAATTCCCATAAAACTTCTCCCTAAATGTCCTTTGCAAATTCTCAAAGTTCTGATGAACCGGATCTTTACTCCGAAATGGTGAAGAAGGATGAGATAGTGAAGAATCTTAATAAAACAATTTGTATTCCTTCAATGCTTATGGGCTACCGTGAGTCTCTTGACATCCAAATGGAACAGGTATGTATTCCAGTCATATAGGAGAAACTTATTTCCCAGTATTTATTGTAATCACAGTCTCTATAGTAGATATTGTAACATATAGCAACCTTCACTGTTATTATTACGAAGTATCAACTTCTGGCCTTACTCCCAGCACCAATATAACTAGTACAATGTGCCTCTATAATATTTCCCTTGACTTCCTCCTTCAGTCTCTCTTTCCAATAATATTTTTACTACTGCTGTCACTTGTGTTCTTAAAAGTAATATCTGTCTCTTTACCACTCTGCTATACTTTGCTCTGTAGTATCTCTATTGCTGTCAATCTCACACTCCTTCACAGTACTTGTTTTGCCTACTCCCAACCTCTTGCGTGCGCTTCCCTGTAATGCCTCCTCACTACTTTCACCTCTTTCCTTTATGCAACCTCTGTCACAGCTTTCCAGCCTCTCCACTCTCACCGATCGCCGCCGCACTATTACTGTTCTGATCTTTCTCTTTCTGCCTTTTCTGCTGCCTCCTTTAAGTCTCCGTCACCGCCACTGTTATTCTCCATTTCTCTCCCTATATCTCTGTCACCGCCGCTGTTATTCTCCGCTTCTTCCTCTCTGTCTGTCTCTGCTGCTTTTACCTTCCACTCTCTATCACTCTCAGCCGCCAACTGCCCCGTCCTACACCCACTGACTCTTTCAACAGACCTCCCAGATCTTTCCAGAATCGCCGCATACCACTACCAGCTGACTGTTGCCCAGGCAACCTCCCTCAAACACCAGCTGGCTGTCTTCTGGCTGCTGCCTAGCAACAGCCTCACACTAGCTACCACCGCTTACGCTGCCCAAAGCACCCTGCACATCACACACAGTTCTTAAGACACTGCAGGGATGCCACAATTGGACAGATTTCTTTACTATTGCCATGACAAAAGTAAACAAATCTGTAGCTGGGGAGCTGTGTACAGGGAAAGGAGACAGGCTGCATTTTTTAGTATTTATAGGTCTCCTTTCTGGTCTGTCTGCCTGCAATTCCACTATTCGCCATTATGAACTTAGTATATGTATATCCCCTTTCTGGTCCACCTGTGCGCGGACCAGAAAGGAGACATGCATGTACTAAGTTCATAGTGGCGAATAGTGGAACTGCAGGCAGATGGATCAGAAAGGAGACCTATAAGTACTAAAAAATGCAGCCTGTCTCCTTTCAGGTCCTCTTTTTTGAAAGTGCCGAAGTTTATTAAAAGTTTATTATTAAAAAAGTTAATTCCCCTTTATTTTTTTCAGCCAATAAGAGCTCTTCTTTAGGCTGATTGACAGTTTCTTGACAAGGCAGAACTGAGAAATTCAGTGGAGATGTGAAAGGGTCAGACCCGGGAATTTCCTGGGTTTTTGTGGACCTGCCATTTCTTCCCAGAAAAACCAGAGTTGAAAGACCCGGGTTTTTCATAGGTGGTGATGTGAAAACGGTATTAGTAAATCTAGCTCCTTGGCTTCATTTATCCAAAGGTAAATCCATATTGCTTTAATGCTGCTTCTTTTATTAACTCTATTATAAACATTTTCCGTTACAGAAGACATTAGCATGAATAATTTGGGGCACATACACATGATGCATCCGAAGGCTAGCTTCATTTCTGGTTCCAAGACCCAAAGTTTCCTTATTCCTTAGAAGCATAAACATAGTTTGTTGTGTGGTTCAACTTTTATTACATATATTGGGGTAGATCCAGAACTCTGCTTGCAATCCGTTTACTAGCGTAGCGTATTTACGCGAGTGTACCTTCTATACACTCCCCCAGACACTCCTCCTGAATGTACGTACTTTGGCCACTTTACGCATTCCAAACACTACCTTAACTTTTGGCAGCATAACCTCTCACGTCCGCACACATATGTATAGCCTGCGCGTAGTTATGCCGATAAGGACACCTATACTGTACGATTTAAATGCAAACCCCCGCCTACATTGCGTAATTTCATCGTACTTACAGCTATCGTAATATCGGCACGCCCCATCGAACGTTTTTACACTACTGTTACGTGAAGGGACCATATGCTCATAGTTACGTTGCGTTACGTAGCGTAACATCTGCCCCGCGCATGATCAGTACATACAAAAAAGCGTTTTTAAATACGCAGGAAAACGTTGTTCTGGATCTGCCCCATTGCTCTTTTTCTCTGGCATAAAAGGATCGGTTGTGTGCTTAATGATTGCTTTATGTAGCGCATAGAAACAGTTCTGATACCACATTTTTTATAGAGTACCATATAATATCAAGCTCCAGATCTCATCTCCACAGGGAATAACCCTTTTAGCTAAAAGTGGGCGGTAGGATTATTAGTTGATAATTAGTAAATAATTGTCTAATGTTCACAACTTCTTGACTTTTCCTTGAGACTATTTTACATTCCCTGATACGTGACATAACTCTAACTGTACAATAATAGCCATGGACTATCTTTGTGTATAATCTGAGGGCTGTGTAAATATAGAGACATTTATGACTGTTGACATAATATGTCTTATAGATAAAAGAGTATTAAAAATCACAGGATGGAATCCACATGTGACTGTGGGCCTGATCCAGAGCAACGATCGCAAGCGAGCGTACGACGAGCGTATGCGAATTTTCGGCAAAAAATTCGCAATGCGCATGCCCAGTATGACAGCTTCCGGTCGCCCGAGCGTCATGAGCGAATAGCGGGCGTATTGTTAGCGTATTTTTCGCTCGCGGGGCGTATTTTTTTTACGATGGTCGGCTGGGCGCCCGTTTTACTACAGGGAGGCGGGGATAGCCATTTAAATTGTACAGTATGGGCGTGCTAAGCCCGTACGCTCAGCGTATTTTCTGCGAATTTTCGTACGGGCGACGGTCGTACCCAGTGTAGGGTATAGCCGCCGTAAGCAGGGACTTTACTATGGGAGTGTTAGGGGCGTGTATGTTGATACGCCCGAGCGTACGTTCGCATTCGCCCGTCGTGCGAATTTTCGTAGCGCTGGATCAGGCCCCGTGTCACTAACTTGTAGATAATTCCTTGAAACAGGTACTAGTAACACACAAATATATTAGCAAAATTTCTAATCAAAGCAGGGCTCGAAGTTAGCGGGTATACGGGGGTATGACATCCCGTCACTACTCCCACTGACTTAATAGAAAAGCTAAAAATCACATTCACCTCTATTATGGCTATATTTTCATACTGACACTTCTAAAGGTCCATACCGACACTTCAAAATTTCCACTTCAACCACTGCATCAAAGTAAATATACTAAAGATTAACATAATTAAATGTAAGAACAGTCCAATGACTAGATTTACTAAGCTACGGGAAAGGGAAAGTAAAGATGTTGTCCATAGTAACCAATCAGATTCTAGCTCTTACTTTCCTATTACATACTAGAAAATGTCAACTAGATTCTGACTCACTTTTCCATTCCCGCAGCTTAGTAAATCTGGCCCCTGGACTGATATACAGGAAAGAAACTATTTAGTGAAATAAAAAATACTCATTCATTGTGAGTACTACAATTGTATTTTGAAATGATGAACGTTAAAAAAGAAATAGTAACATTTAGGAGCTGTTTTAATGAAGTTTTAGAATTTTGAGTTATTGCCCAAAAAACTATAATATTTTGTCTGTTTTTATTAAATCATAAGTTGATATTTAATGAACCTTTAATAGAAGCAAAGTGGTGATGTTACCCTTGGCAACTAACCAGATTATGGCTTTTATTTTCCTAACACACTCATCAATCCACATTTATCCCAAGGGCACCAAAATGTAATTTATGTGTTTAGAGCGTGTGTGTGTATGGTTGCAAACAAAGGAGTATTACACACATTTACAACTATATGAAATACTGGTCAAAAGAGACTGAAAGTGAACAAAGTATGCACAGCCGTGTAGAGACCAAGACATTACTATCTGAATACTAATTTAAAAGACATTGGCCCAGATCCACATCTAGGTACGACAGGGGACTTACGCAAGTCATTTGTGTAAGTTTCCTGCCTCGAAACATCTGCGCATGCGCGCACAAGACGTTCCACGTACGTACTTACTGTAGCACGTAACTTAGTTACGTACGATAGTAAGTACGCACAAGGGGCAGACCCTTAATTTACGATGGTCGTATCCCCGCCTTACAGATAGCCAAGTAAACTAGGGGTCGGGGGCAGGGAAGCCCCGTTCAACTAGGTCTGCGGCTGTATGGCAAGCTTAGGCGTAAAAACCTAAGGTAGGAATTTGGACACGTAAGTGTCCAGATTTTCTATCGTTAGCGGGGAGTGCAGGGAGCGTGCACTCCCCACTACGTGCGTGTACCTATGTGCGTGTGGGGGGCTGAACCTGGGCCATTGTTCCTTTTATATGCTCTGACAAAAAAACAAAACTAACAAAAAAAACAACAAAATCAGAGTATCCACATATTGGGCCTGATCCAGAACAACGATGTAGCGCTGAGCGTGCTAACGCTCAGCGTTACATCGCTGACTCCCCCCTGGCACTCCCCCTGTGCGGGCGTATGGCCCCTTCCTTA
>WWET01000431.1:647696-668682 GCA_011038615.1 Limnodynastes dumerilii | reverse complement strand
TAACGCCGCCCAACATCTGCCCGGCGCATGCGCATTAGAGCTACGGCCGCCGTACTAGCGAGGGCGGCCGTAACTCAGGATCAGGCCCATTGTTAGGATGAACTGTTTATTCATGGCTTTCAGCATTACAGAGCAAATGTCATTTTATAATTCATAAGACAATTTATAATCTAGGAAACAAAAAAAAAGTAAATATCAGTGCTAATTGGTGCTAATGTTACAGACACAAGGTCAATGAGAACTTCTTTATGTCAAAACAGGGAGGGGGGGGGTTAACACTGCCAAACCAATCAATGAGGCAGGATCAAGCGGAGAAACACATGGGTTATTTAATGCTTTCCTCCTGACTGTGCACAAGAAAAATTGTATAATATGTATATAGTTTGTTGTAGAGGTACACAAAGAATTTTCATGTAAATATTGTAAAGTATATTGCACCTACATGAGTGCTATCCACAAAAATGATTATTGTGATTTCTTCTGTACTCGAAACAAAAATAAAATTCAACGTTCAAGTAAAATATTGTTACTTTAGTAGGTTCTGTAAAAAAAAAAAAATGAATAAAAAAAAAAAAAGTATAGTTAGTATATACACCAAACATATAAAGACAACCTAAGCAGAAACAACAAATAAGTCGGTAACATAAAGTGATTTTCTGAAAACCATTTAATATAATATGCTTTGTAATTGAAAAATACTTAACAATTAAGAAAAAGAGGTGTTGTACTAGTGGTTTGTGCAGTGGTTCATTCATTTCCAGCATGCACAACTGCCAGGTGTCAGGACCGCACAGCTGAAAGATAAGCATATGAGGCCTCAGACGTTGCCTGTCACATAACTTTATTTTGTTCTGTTGGTCACGACCTACATTCCTGGATGGAAGCACTAAGACAGGTGCTAGAGTGTTTGACAATACCCCCCTGCAAACTATACATTTGTACCTTCATGTTTAACAATTTAACACCCACAATAGAAGAAACCACAAACACAATAAAAGAAAGCAAATTCTACTCACTACTATATAATACAGACTGCATCCTAGAGACCGCCATACAAAACAGACTATGGGCCAGATTTACTAAGCTCTGGGAAAGGAAAAGAGATATTGCCCAGAGCAGCCAATCAGATTCTAGCTGACATTTTCTAGTATGTATTAGGAAAGTGAGAGCTGGGATCTCCATTTTCTTTTCCCACAGCTTAGTAAATCTAGCCCTATATCTTTGTAATGGCCACACCATACATACATTATCCTAGTGACCACTGTACCATATAGACCACATATTAGAGAACGCCATACAATGCAGATTGCAACCTTTTGACCTCTATATGAGCAGGGGAGTCTCAGCCAAACCCATACTTTTACCAGGTGCTTATAGAGATACTGGGCCGTATTCAGAGCTCCGGGCGCATATACAAGACCGTGTATACGCAATTAGATTGCAACAAGCAACATAGATGACGTTCTAAAATTACTGCACATGCGCAGTAGCACGCATTGGAGAACTCCAGGCGCATATGTAATGCGCCCGGAGCTCCGAATACAGCCCACTGTGTTGCAAAACTATATAGTAAACAAAAAAGGGTCTGTACATTGAACTCTGACCCCACAAGAAACAATGAATGTTTTGTTTTCACTAATTTTGTATGGTAACATTTATTATGCCTTATGCATTTGTACATTAAGACACTAATTAGTATTACCGTCTTCCAAAATCTTATTCATGTATATGCATCTGTTTGGATATCCAGCCAACCGTATCAGCATCCTTACCACTTACAATGGACAGAAGCACCTGATCCATTGTGACCTCTATACAATAAATTCTACATTCTTGTAACCACAAAGCAGTAAAAAAATGTCTTCCTCGCCAGTGTCATAAAAAACTGAAAACATATTTGTAACCACAATACAAAAGCAGCAAGTGCTGTCTTCTGAGTGCTTACTGTTATCCAGTGACACCTCCCCACAAATGCACACTGCACTGGGTCCAATCTCCCCCTCCTTTTATGTCTTTACCAAGAAAGCGGACCATTAACACTGTTAATTGATTATAGTTTATCGGTTTAAACAGCGACTGCCGGTGTCAACCCTATTATGATCACACATTGCGTTCAGGTGGTGAGTATGCACTGCAAGACTTTCCTGGCTATGAGACTTGGGGGCTGATTCAGAGATGCACTTACACCTTTTTTTGGTGCAAGTGTACAGCTCGGCTAAACCATTTTTTAAAGTAAGGGGTGTTAATTAAATTTTTGCATGCAGGGAAAATACATTACTTTTACACATTGAACTAAAATACTGCAGTTTTATGTGCATTCTATAAAATAGAGTTGAGCGAAGAAATTTCACCTCCTAATTTAAATTCTGGTTTTAAAATTTACAAATTTAACATGGTATTGCTCAGGTCTACATTTGCACCTAAAAAAAAAGGTGGAAGTGCAACTCTGAATCAGCCCCTTTTTCTGTAGGAGCCAGGGAAATCATGCAACTATGTACATAGCTTTAGATCTAGACAGTTAAAATACCCTTTGTAGGTTGGAATAATACAATGTAGGTGGTGTTAGCACACGTGGGGCCAGATTTACTAAACTGCGGGTTTGGAAAAGTGGAGATGTTGCCCATGGCAACGATTGTTGCTCTCACTTTTCTTTTACATACTAGAGAATGCTAGCTAGAATATGATTGGTTGCTTTGGGCAACATCTCCACTTTTCTAAACCTGCAGCTTAGTAAATCTGGTCTCTAGTCAGCACTGCTGAGTTGGAGATAACAGAACAGATATTACAGTACAATTGATAATAGTGCTAAAGCAATCCTTAATAAATAGAATTCCTCATGCAAATCCATTTTCATAAATGATCATAGCGGTGGTATCCACTAAAATTGAGAAAAACCCTTACTAATATTTGAATGGTAAAAACATAGGAACAGGAGAAATCAGCCCTATTTGCTCCACCTGCAGCCTCTCTTATTACACTATAGGATCTACGCTCTTACAAAATTAGCACTTGAAAATCAAAATAGTGTAAGTAGAGGTGCTGGTGTACCCAGGGTCAAGAATAGGTTTCTGTAACACAAATATATAAATGTATTAATTAATTAAAGCTTCAGTACTTATGAAAAAGTCTCTTGTGAGTCACTACACAAGAACACTAAACATACATGAAACAATAAACAACTCTAAGGAGTGAACACGTAATAGCAGTCACAGAAGAGGAAGCATCCCCTACTAACAGGAGAGGCATCTGCTAAAGACGATCATTGAGATCCACAAGGTGGAAGTCCTTGGAGTGTGTCTCTCCTGTGATTGTAGCTGTGGCCTGCTGAGAGAGAACAGTATGGTATGCTGCTGACGGTGATGCATTTCAGGTTCCTGCCCTGACCTGTGCAGCATGTTTCTGATGGAGAGTATTATAGCTGTTCAAGTATAAGATCCATGTAGCTGATTGGAGAATTCATTGAGATCCATCCAACAGGCCAGTCCCTCCTTTTTGCCCACCTAAACTTCTTAAGGTGGGCTAGTTTTCAGAGTTCTGCACAGATCAGCCGTCATATGGACCGCTGATGCTCTTAAGGTAGGCTTTATGACAGCCTAACTGCTGCAAACACTGCATGAGAGAGGTGACCTGACAGGGGAGTTCACTCCCCTCTTCTGTGCAAACTGCAAAACCTCAGAGGTTATCTTTTGTATCAGATCTCTAAATTACAGGGAAAAATAAAGATGTTTAGTATTTGTGTGCTATATAAAAAAAAAAGTATATACCCAGAGTAGTTAATGTGCACCAATCACATTGCAATTGTTTGTCCATGTGCAGATTTCTACCTGTTACTCTCAGCTCTGGAACAGCCCTCAACTGTCCATTTTATGTTGATACAGTGCCAACCAAAATGTCCTGGTCTTAGATGACACAAGCTGATCCTATTGTGGCCTTCTGCTACTGTATTTCACTTTAGGTACTAAGCATTCATAAATGCTAATCTGAAAAGCACTGCTATACTGTATCCTTTCTGAGGGTCAAGTTCCTGACAGCCTGAACAAATGTTCACATTGAGGTCATGATTCCTGGCTTTTTTTCATTTGTCTAATATTCATGGTAAATACTTAGATTATTAAAGTTCCAAACACAGCCAACCCTCTGCATTTGGCACCAATATTCATCCTAAATTTCACCAAATTTCATTCCAATTCTATGCTAGGCACAACAAACCAAAACCAGTGGCTATATATTACAATTTATTAGCACAATAGCCAATATTTATTAGGAGACATATAGATGTATATGTACTTAACAGTAAAAAAAATACAAGGGTAATTGGAAGTGCCAAAAAACTGAACATGTAAGTATCAAGCTGCCAGGGAGCAAATGTAAAGGTTTTAAATCAATGCTGAAATTTTTTGGGGGGAAAACTTACCCTAAAATCTGTAACCTCTTAATAACAATTTATATTTGGCTTTGCTGGTATCATGTTTAATCTTGTTTTATCCAAATGTTCCCCAGACATACTCATTGTTCCTTCCTATTACATTTTGTTTCATTTAGTTTTAAAGTAATAAGTAATTGTGAGCTTGTCTCTCAACTGCTGGGGTGGAGGGAGGTTATTGTCATTATATATATTTTTATATTCAGTGAAACTCAATTTATGTTTTTTGTAAGAATCAATATTTCGCTCTTGCATTTAAATTATTCTACTCATACAAGGAGGATCAATACAGAAGGCAGAAAATATTTAGAAAAGAAAGTTTTGCACATGCTAAAGTAAGAAGCTATTAACCTAAAGCATATTCCATTTTTGTTATCCTGGATAAACAAACTAAAAACCTTACAAGAAAATAAACCAAGGCACAGCCCAATTAGTATTTATTACTTCCCACAAAAATGTAACCAGCACACAACAGTCCACTAGATTCCAATAGATGAGAATATATCATCTATATCATTTGTCTCTATAACACTTTGGTTAGTTCCGTTTATTGTTTTTCCAGATTCCAAAAACTCAAAAGTCTGAGGGCAAAAAGCTGTATCAGTGGCAGATAACACATCTAAACCTACAGGAGTGCTTTCAAAATCTCTTTTAACTTCGTCTTTAGAATAAGTAATGCAACATTTGTGAGGTTTCCGTTTTCTTGAGGGAGTAACCAAAAACTTCCAAGACTGTGGAAATATCTGTAACCGGAAAAAAGCCTTTGGACGATCACTTAGAGTCCGTTCATGCAGATGGTGACATATGGACTTTTTCCAACACTGCAGCTTCTTTTGAAGACTTTTAAAATAAAGAAAAAAAAATGTTTATGAGAATGAAATTTACACTTTGCAGAAGATAAGAAACATTATAAAAAAAAACAAAACCTATATATCAAAGGTGGGCAAATCATTTTGGAAATGTTTAAGAGCTGTAGACCAAATCCACACTTCAAAATAATATTCATTTTCCATCTGCAAGGAGAGGAAATAACTGTATTTTGTGTGTGTGCTCGCATGTGCATAAGCATCACTTCCAATACGGATCTGGATGGTAGTGAATGGGACAGGAGGAGTATGACGTGTATGCTAGGTGAGAAGTGTAAAAAGTACAATAGGGCATGTTAAGGCCCTTACACCCTATCCAGACTTCAAAACTTAAGGCAGGGTTAACAGACTGTAAAGCTGGCCGTACACTAGAGTGATCATCGGTCCGAACACCCAATTATTGGGTGATCGCACCAAAAATCTAGTGCCCAATATTTTAAAGGAGCCAATCAGCAAGCTGAAATGCTCCCTATCCCTGCAATAGACGCTGCTGCATATCTATGTACAAAGCTACTCTGACAGCTCTGAAATATACCTTTAAAGCTGTCAGCGCTGCACAGAACATAGATATGCAGCAGGGAGAAGTACAGACTGGGATCAGCCGAAGCTGCAGCTGTGTACACAGATATGCAACAGCACAAGGAGCCCTGGCCCCCCTCTCCTCCTAGGATTATCGGTCTCAACAGAGGAGGTGTACGGTGCCAATAACGAGACATTTCCCTAGCGTGAAATCGTCCCGCTTATCGGGCCACCCCCTGCTGGGACGGATAATCATCCTAGAGTATGGCCAGCTTAAGACTGTGTGCATGAGGGGAGTTATTTCCCCTTGTTGGCATGGAATGCTGGATACAGCAAGATCTGCCAACAGAACCCAGCTGCTGCAGCACAGCAGTTTTGTAAGTCTGGATTTGGTCCTGTATCTGGATCACTACAATATGTGTATAGACTCAAATTTCAAGATACTAACTAGCCACCAGTGATTTTAGTAATACCCCAATGTGCACAATGCTGGACCTGTCAATAAACCCAGTTCTAAATAGTCCAGATTCACAGATGTGTAGACAAATATATCATGGAAGAGTAGATTTGTTGAAGAGCTGAATTATGCCAAACAGACAAATAGGATAAATACAATTTAAGATATTTGAGCAACATCTAACATGGAGAAACTAACAAATTAAATCTCTTGGGTACAACACTACAAATCACTACAAATCATGTCTTTACTATATTATTTTCTTAATAATTATACCTGCCTGTGGCTTTTCAGAGAAATGTAATACGCATGAAAAATGGTGGGGAAAAAAAAGGTGTCTGCGCACTGTAGCTGTACACACCTGTATCCTAAGGCTTCAGCATATTGCAGACTTTGGCATCGCCTATATCTGTTCCGGAAGAACACTGCTTCATTTCTCAATGTTCTATCCCTGCACCAATGTACTGCAAACATAAGCTGCTCAGACAGTTCTTTAAAACTCTGTGCTTTCTGAATTACTGACACCATCTGTAATACGCATTGAGATTTCCTTCTGTGTCGTGAGAAACCTCTCTGTTTGTTCTTACACACACTGGATTCCTGTTTTGAACTAAAATCCTGTAGAAGAAAAAAAAAAACTTTTAGATTAATCCACAATATGAATAAGAAGGAAAATATGCACGCAATGTACAAATATCCCACACAACTAATTACTATTAATGTTGGTCTCCAATATAGTATTAACATAAGCTGTTACATTTTTTTTTTTTTATGCAGGTCTATAATGCATGTTCCTCTCATTCAGACTTCTCAGATCATATGAAGTCTGCTGTATATGACCCTAATTCAGAAGCTATCTGCAAGAAAAGACTGTACGGTTTAATGCAGAAGCTGCATGTATGAAATAACAATTCAATGACATAATCAGGGACTTTAGCAAACTTGAGTCTGGGGAGCTGCATGAGAGATTTGCCTCAGAGACTTTAAGGTGATGTACTGAAAAACCTAAGTTACTCTGGATCTTTTAATGTGGCCATGAAATAAAATATATTTTATTGGTGTAATTGAATTAAATCTTGCAAAAAGCAAACATTTTATGTACCACTACCCTTTGATCTTTTAACATTCATAGATCAGAGCATTGTAACTATGAAAAGAATGTACTGTAGTTTTCTAGATTTCCCAGGTAACACAGCCAGCTTATACATATACAACTGATTTAATAGACATGGCAAAATTTGCTATATACCCCAACAGTTAACAAATAACAAACCTAAGAAACTCAAATTGATGGAATTTGTAGCTCATCAGTTTTAAAAGACCTATAGAAAAGTCATAATTCAGCTTGACTGTGTGTAAGATGGGAAGGGCATATCAAAAACCTGCTATATCTGCCCTCTTAAGGTCTATACAGTGAAAGGGTACACATTGGAAACATATACACATTGGAAACATATATATATGCAATCGCATATACGCATATACGCAATCTACGTAACAAAACGATACGTAGATTACATAAAATAGTTACTACGCATGCGCAATAACGGTCATCGGCATCTGACGGACGTATTTCCGCCGAGGGACGTTGTTCTGGATCCGGCCCATTATTTGTTGATATGTTCATGTCAAATAAGTATGTGTAAGCGTTATGCTTTACCTCCACATATCCCACAATATGTTCTCCCACAGCTTGGCTGAAGGAGAATACATCTAAATGTGTGACAAATGCCTGCTTTCATCCGGAACATACATTTTTGTTGCATAATTTAACACATGTTAAATGTTAACACAAATGTTCTATTCTAGAAATAATTATATATTTATAAGGTCGTTGGGGGGTCATTTTATTATATATTTTCTACAACACAAATACACCTTTTTTTTGTCAAAAGGTTTAACCATGTACAGTTGTATATTCTTGATCTGATAAAATACAAAAATGCAGATACCACATTTAAGAGAGAGTCATATTAAATATACTAAGTGCAACTTACTAGGAATCGGTTAGCTTTTACTGGCTGTAATAATGCTTTCACATCAAAGGCCTCCACATTTCCTGCATAGGACAAAATCAGCACAAAAATGTAATGCATTGGTGTCTTCAGTACACAAATACAACATAACACATAGAAAAAATGTCATTTTAAAGGAAAGCCATGTATAAAAAGAGTGGAAATATACACCGACTAAATTCGTATTCAAGGATTTTCAACAACATTTAAAGGAAAGGATTTCTACAAAATCATAAATTGTTTCAATGTAATAAACAGACAAGCCCATTGTTCTATATCTCTGGCAAATATTTTTAATATACTTAATCATTCTTTTCTTACCTCGGATTACTCGTGTCATTTTTATTGGCTGTCCCAGATCAATAAATGTTTCTTTGGGTTCTAAAATATCACTTGTTTCCAAGTCCTTTTCTTCGCCAATAATTTTACTAGCTGGGAATATTTTATTTAGCAATTGTTGGCCTTTTTTGGCAAACATCTTTGATAACTTTCTTGTAGCCAAATCACTGAACACAGGGCCAAGAAAATGCTCAATCTCATCAGGAAAGTTAAAGTCTTTGAAGTACGGCATTTTCTGAAAGGTTGACACCATTTTTTGCACAGGTATCTGTGCATTGTACAAAGAGATGAGCTGTTTCAAGACTCCCCTGTAAAGAACCCTGTAAATGAATCAATGTGGATACATTATTGTAGGACTAAATGTCTTAATATCAATAAATTATCATACAAAGCAAATAGTTCAAACTTGACAATGACTACATATCCAGCAGCATTTCAAAATCACCTATTACCTACATATAAAAGAATATTAATGAACACTATAAACAAAGAAAATAAATAAAGCAGTCATCTTCAGGTGAGTTATAATAATTAATAAGTAAACAAACATTTTTGAGCCATCTTTTATAAGATAGACAGAACTGCTCAGGAAGAGTTATCTCCAATATCTCTAGTTAAGCATACATTTGTGGTAAAACACCAAAGGCAGAGATGCAGAGAAAACAAAAGGCAGATAAGAGAGGTCTCATTCTCATTTTTGTTGCATTGTTATTGTCCAAAGAGGCTGTTCTGGGAATTTTAAGAAAAGGATAAAAATAAATAATAAATAGGCTCATTTGCCTAGATCATCTTGCTAACTATGGACCCCACACGTGCCCAATATCTTACATAGTTGATGAGGTTGAAAAAAAGACAACAGTCCATCAAGTTCAACCTATTTTGGATCTCCTGCGATCCCTATCTTTATATTTGAAGTTAATCCATATAAAGCAACCTCCAAACTGTTGCAATCATAAGATCCTAATATCGCACCTAAATATACGCATGTCGAGTGCATATATTGGTGTTGTTTTTTGTGAATTGTGCATGCACCATCCAGAGTTCAGAAGAAGGGCGTGCCACTGCTCCCAAAGTAAAAATTTGGGGGGTGTCATAGGAGTTTCCCAGCCACTTAAATGCGTATTTTTGCCAATCCGCGCATATTTATTTCCTTCTTATCCGTTAATCAGGTCCTATATGCTGAAAGTTTAAATAGCAAAGCCTCTGGAAAGAACCTGATACTTCCAACACAAAAAGAAAATGATATAAACGTTAATATACACTCACTATGTACATACCATAAACGGCTTAGTAGTCCCAAAACTACAACATTTAGTACAATAAATTCTTCTAATTTCAAGTGCTGCAAACATAAACTGGGTTAAATGGTTAAAGGAAAAATTTCACAATCAGAATTCTGTTAATATGGTAGCAACCTAAATAAAATGAAGTTTCATTTCTTCAGCATAAAAGTGATAATGGTGTTAGAGAAGAATTTGGTATGAATGATGATTTGTAACGGGTGGAACAGATAGCAATTATGATAATGGGGTTCGGTGGTTCTATGATGCAAAGTTTAAAAAATGGTATATAAGCACTAGAAACAGAAAAGTATTGTGATACAGGAAAATAAATATAAGGTAGGGAGTCTGATGGTATCAGGTAAATCAAACAGCAACATATAATCCTATACCCTGGCATCAGGTAAATCAAACAGCAAGTTATAATCCTATACCCTACCACCACATAAACATACTTCCTTACAAGAGTTTTAAACCATATTTCTAACAATTTTTGGTGGGGAAATATTCATTTTTGTTATTACTTAAAAGAAGCAAGTCTTTGTAATATAACAAAGACAATTGTTTTGTGAGTTCTAACAGGATTGTAAAAGCTCCTATACATGTAATGCTAGGTTCACAGTGTGGGTTTGGAAAAGTGGAGATGTTGACTACAGCAACCAATCAGATTCTAGCTCTCACTTTCTTTTTACATATTAGAGAATGTCAGCTAAAATCTGATTAGTTGCTATAGGCAACATCTCCACTTTTCAAAAACCGCAGCTTAGTAAACCTGGCCCTTAGAGAATCTCCCTCCTTTTAACGCCAAGTGAGCAAGGCATTACTCGCACTGGAGGGGTTGCTGGGAAGGTGTGTGTGTACTAAATGCAGCTACTGATTCCAAAGATTCAACTTTTTAATAATCCTTGTGAGGCCGCACAGTTGTGCTAATTGAACACAAACAGAATATTACAATTGGATTATACTCTTGGCAGTGAAGCATGTCACTCTGAAACACAGAGACATTAATACAAATAAAAAGCATCAAGTGATCTGGAGCTGCTCTTCCGGTCATCCAAAGATTGTCACTTTGCGAATGCAATTTTAGATGCTTATTTTAGAATATGATAAAAATACAGCTCTACACACAGTTGATCATCCATTTCTATAATATTTAACTTTCATTAACTGCAGTCATGGCTGTCTGCATATTTCTATAACCTTTAACCTTATAAAAATATAAATGAAGGGCTATCTACTGAATAAAAAAATGGTGAGCGCAGCACTGTTCTGAAAGATTTCTTTGCAATGCATTAATAGTTAAACCTCTCTTATTTTGCTATGTGCTTGGCAGAAAAAAAACCCCATAATGGTACATAAGTAACTGCCCACATCTGAATATTATTATTTATTTTTTTGGGACTGTCAAGTAATGGAATAATATAAATGAGAAATGAGTCTGCCTTGTATGAATAAGAATGGTTCAATTTATTTATAGAATTGTTACATACATAAATTTTACTTGGAATGCAAGATCCCCTGCACCAGCTGCGTGACCTCGTATCTACCTCCATTTCAACAACTGGGAGAAAAGGTGTCAAATGCTTGGTCAAAACAATTAAAGGATGTCTACCCTTAGAAGACATGGCTCCCACAATGGCACGGTGTCCGAAGACTCATACGGCGACAGGTAGGTATTCTTATCCTTAACCCTACCCATTCACTTTCTTCAACATAACTCTTCACTAACCTTAAACCCTTCCCTCTCTGCAGCCTAGCCCTAAACATCCCTGTCCTGCAACCTAACCTTAACCCTCTCCAGAGTCTAACACTATCCATCACCATCCCACAGTCTAACCCAAACCATCCTCATTCCGCTGCCTAACCTTAACCTTCCTCTCTCCGCAGCCTAACCCTAAACATCCCTGTCCTGCAGCCTAACCTTAACCCTCCCCAGAGCCTAACTCTAAACAGCACGGGTATCTTGTCAAAATAAGACCATTCAACATCCCTGAATTTCAATTTTCACTATAAAAAAGCAATAGGCAACGGTACAGCTGAAAAGCTTTCGGCTGTACAACTGTCTAAAACAGGCCTGTTGTACTGGCAACTTCATACCCAGATCAGACATTATACATAATCATTTCCTAGGCTTGTGCCCCATTTTCTACTCATGCTGATCATTATCTAAGTATAAGAAAGCAATACAGAAAGGATACCGGAAAGCCTTGCAGCAGCAATCCAGGAGGCGCAGCAATAATTTGCAAGCCCCGAGAATCTTCATAGACACCAGTTCAATAATAGGTTGACTAGGAACAACGCAACACTGTGTAGCAATAAGATCGCTTGTCCTATAAAAAAATAATAATAATAATTATAAAATACGGCTATACAGCTATATTCACATATGTTGCTCAATTTTACACCCAGATACCTAGTAAATATCTATTAGTTATAAACATGAAAAAATATCTTTAGCCATAACATGCATGAAATGGGATGAAAGAAAGACATAGTGACGGATCCTGACCAATGCATGCCTTACGGGTGTGCGTGGGTCAGTACGGATGATATCGTAGCGGGGAGTCCATGCCCCTGCACTCTCCGCTCAAGGTACTAAATCTGGACACTTACGTGCCAAGATTCCTACCAGGTCTGCGGCCTTACGGTCACAAACTTAATCGTAATGGGGCTTCCCCCGCCCGCCCCTCAATTACATGTGTATCTCCGCCTTTACAGCGGAAATACGGCATACGTTACGTTCGCCAACCCTTACGACATCGTAAGAAGGTTGTGCACATCCTACAAGACAGGGAAATTACACACGCGCTGTAAGTAACTCACGTCGTACTCAACCGAGGATCAGGCCCATAGACATTAGATCGGAATAGTATACTTAATGTATTAAATAATCTAGATACAAACAGATAATAAAGTAATGAATAAAGCAGAGACCTGTGTTTATGCAACTGATATGCAATCCACAAGCCTCATAATACCAGAACTTCAGCTTAAAAATGCGCACCAATAATTCCTGTTAATAGTTATGTTCTAAACAGACATTTCCAAAGAGTAAAAGTAACTTATCCAGTAGACAGTTAATTACAAGCTACGATATGAACAAAACACATACTTTGGACATAAATCTATTATCTCTTGTATGGAATCTTCCAAGCCCACAGAACATAATCGCTTTGTACATTGCTGTACCTGAAGAAAAATAAAAGAGATAACCTAAAATCAATTTCACCGAAAATCTTTACTCTTAGTAAAATCCATTTTGAACTGCAGGGTTGGCATATTTTAAATAAACAAACAGAATTAGAGTTAAGTTCAACTCTGAAGAACAGTTTGAGAGATATATGTTCAGTATTTATGTGCTATAATTAAAAAAGTAATTTCCTTGCATACAAAAGAATAAAAAATTATTTTACCCCCTCCACTGCATCATGGTTTATCCAGTTGAAACTTTCTCCTTTTTTATCTAGTTGCTTTTAACTTGCACAAATTGATTGGATTCTTAATGTGTATGTTTGTTTATAAAAGTGCTAAGAATAGAGATAATGAACTGGATCCATACTTTCCGTACGTGCGGGAGTCTGTCTGTCTGACAGAGAGAGGGGAGTGCACACCCCGTCACTCCACTCTCTCGTGTGGGTTTTATAGCAGCTTACGCTGCCATCATAGTTGCCAAGTCCGTTTATAACAAACGGAATTGAGCTTGTTTTTTTCTGCAGTCGCTGCTTTTTTTGCTTGCCGCGGGATGCGGTTTTTGGGCTTGTTTTTCACATCTCAACTGCTTGTTTTATGTTTCAGAGTTGGCAACACTGGCTGCCATAAGCCTGTCTTAAGTCAATCGTGCAACCGCTGATACGCACCAGGGCTCCCACAATGTACAATTACCATGCTTCCCCCTGCCCACTTCAGCGGGCAGAGGGGAAGCACAGTCCATTTGTTTGCAAATGGGCTCATACAGAACTAAGTTCCATACAATCTTGTTACGCTAGTGCGCCCTCCAGTCAATTCAGGCCACTTACGCACTTTGCGTGCATAAGCGGCCTGGCGTTATCAGGTCTGGATCATTCACAGTAGCAGGATATACAGAAGATGTGTGAATAATTAGTAATGCTACAGGTATAATTAAACAGTAGTGGTCCCAGTCTTCACATAAAATAGTTACATTGATCTATGGTATGGCAAACAGGGTATGAAGACAGGATGCTATGGCCTGACCAAGTTATAATCAGTAGTGAAAGTAAGGTAGACAGCAGTTGTTATAGACAAGCATGGATGTACAAGAAGCATTAATAAAACAATATATAAGAATGTTAATCTTTAAAGTTATTATGCCAACATCTATACAACCCTATTTAAAGGATCATCAGGAAAAGTGAATTTGAAAAACATTAACCCACTAAACAGTGCAAGACATATACCTGTTTTAAAGACAAATAAGGTTTATGGTAGCTTAGCCGGTGGTGAAAAACATATAATATGGAATCCAACGTGGCAACCTCAAGATTTAAAGTCTCATTCTTCAATGATGATTGGACACTAAGGCATCTTTCAACAAGCTGGTTGATGTTCTTCTCTAAAATTACACAACACACCTGTAAGTTTACCAAACCACTATAATTATAACACTGAATCAGTTAACTACCTAAATACATCTCTGAACTCACTAAAGCAGGGATGGGGAACTTTTTTTCTGCCAAGGGCCATTTGCATATTTATAACATCATTCGTGGGCCATAGAAAATTGTCAAATTAAAAATTAGCCTGCTATATTGGTCAAAAATGTAATTAATTTACCCCTAATGTGAGCTTTAGAAAAAAAAATGGTGGCGGCTCTGAGTTTCCTGATCAGGATCCTAGAATATGGAGAGTTTCAGGGTTCCTGGTGGCAGCTGGGATTGGGATCCGGACCCTGCAAGATCCTACAGCTCTGAGCTCTGGAGAGCATGTCCGGAAGCCAATCCACACCCCTGCTCGCGTCCTACCTGCCAAGGGCAAGACCAAATGATATTGGGGGCCTTACATGGCCCTCAGACCAGAGGTTCCCCACCCATGCACTAAATGATACTCTAAGACAACTATGGTAATTCATTGTGTATACTTTAAAGCAGCAAGGATATTTACTATAGGTTTTTACTGCAACTTTTTACAAGCTTTTATTTGTTGCTAGTTGGAAATCATTGTAAACAAAATTAAAACAGGGTGATTTGCAATGACAACGACCCTTTTAAGACAGCACCACTATCGGCACTGCATTTACGATGTCCCAGTCAGTAATTGTTCCTGCCGAGTGTGACGGAATCAAAGCTCTCCAGAAGAAATCCCTAGCGCCAACTGGTATTTTATCCAACCCCAAACCTAATCCTACCCACAGCCGAACCCTAAGATTCCCCTTTTCACTCCTGCAGCCTAATTCTAAAACTACTGGTGCGTCTTGTGTCAGAAAGCTATGAATGGGTAAGTTGCCAAAAAATTAATTTGTCATTTTTTTTTTAAGAGACAGTAGACCATTTTTTGTTGGCTGTTTGTATTTCAAAAATCTGCTTCACATGACAGGACTTTAATTACATGGGAAAGTTGAGGAGGAGGCGGCGGTGTAGCTATTGATATGTGTGTCCAACTAGTTCCTTAACAACGGATTAGTTCTTAACCCTGAGTATTTCATAGGTCAGAACCACATGTGATCTTTAAACAGTGAACTACTAACTCGGCATAGACTGGGCGCCCGAAGGACTAGCAGGGAGAATGTGTTTCTCCATAAGTACTGCACGTGCTCATCACCTGTGTTATCGCCCAGGGGGACAGTCACCTGACACTGAATAGCGGGACGGGGGATATGAACGCGATTCCACGGCTCGAACTCCATCCTTCAACGTTTCTCGCTACAACAACAGCAACGTGCTGCACCGGTACTATACTCGCCCCGGAAGTAGTTGCGGGACATCAGCATACACGTCCTTGTTAGGATCGTGGCCACGCCCACGTCTGTCCCGGCACCTGCATGTTATGGCGCGCGGGCATTCGTGCAGTGTGAGCACAGCTGTTCTGCGCTTCCGGAGTGAACGGCTGTGGTGTGGAACATGTCACTGCGTGCAGAACAGACACAACTTTACTTTTCTCTAAAGAGGAAGGGAGATGTGTCTCCCATAGCAACGTAGATTCTAATTAAAGATATAAGCGGATACTGTGAAGCATTCCCTAAAGGTTAAAGCATGATTGCATACTTTTTATTTCTTCCCTCCCGGAGATCTGGTAGGTAAGAAATATGAACCGGTATGATGGCGGGGCTTAATGACGTGATTTATGCAAATTGTGTAATTAAGCCCCGCCTATTGTCAAGCACTACTGTAACCCCTTGTGTTCAGGGAGTGGGCAGGGATTGAAGACAATATAGCAATAAATAAATAACAGTATAAAACCAAACAATAAAGTAAGTAACATTTAAGGTATGAGAATAAAAAAGGATTGCAATAAAATTAGCAAAATACAATCTCTGACAAATTAAATGGAGCCCCAATTATATTTGTATGGAAATTGAGAAGTCACTGGTTGGATTAAATAGTTGGTCTAACAATGAGTGGTCACTGGTTAGATGATATGAATAATATTAAATGACAATCAAGAACAGTGTAGTGTGAGCTTATTAATAATTCATAAGTAGCTGGTAACTGAAAACATTCATCTGGGTTTACGGCAAATTCCAATGTCAATAAAGTGGCATAGTTTTTCCAAAGGATGAAGATAGACAGCAGGTAGTTACAGCAACAGTAGTAGCTTTTACCATTGTATAGCTGAGTATCAATGGTCTGTTATTTGTAGTGAGAGTTCATACTGTCTGTTGCTTGTAACGGTAGTAAATAAACAGAGTATCCGCTACTATGTGGCAAAATGTAAGTAGTTCGTTACATGTAGTGAGTGTTCACGCTATCTGCTATTTGTCACAATGGAAGCTAACCACAATATATGAATAAAATAAGTTGTAACTTGCCAGGTAAGAGAGTAATTATTGTCCAGTGGTTTGCAATGCCATTCTCCAGGTATGCAGTTAAATTCCCAAGGTCTGGTAAAGCAAAGGGAAATCCCAGTCACCAGATGGTTTCTCAGAAGAATCGCAGGAATAGAGGTTGCCGCAGATAAATAATTACTCCGGCTCCCAGTCTCGATAATGCCACAGTATTTAGTGGTGAGTTCCTACAAAAAGGCTGAAAAATTCTTAGTGTATCTTTCTATGCAGTAATCACAGTAGAATATTAGTTCAGTTTTATTTCTCAATTCCATCAGGGGTGACTTGCAGTGTAACTTACTGACGCATTTCTCCTTTACTCTTTGATACAGCTGTGAAGAAGAAAGGCGTCATATTGTTACATTGCAAGTCCCCACTGACCGAAGTTAGAATCCAAAAATATATACTGCAGAGATACCAGAGTACATTACAACTGTTCTTCAGTCAGTGTAAAATTGCCCATGGAACTTAGGCAAGGTGGCCATTTAATGTTATACTTCTCTATTGTAAACAAAAGTTCCAAATTTGTCATTATATATTGTTAATTTCATGGTTTAATAGTCTATCTGTAGGAACATACAACTGATATTGGTATGCAGGAGAATGCTTTGTTATTTGTGCACAGATACTGACCAGTTTTACTTTTAAACTGCTATTTAGACTTGGGGCAAGATTTGCTAAACTGTGGAAAAGGAAAATGAAGATGATCCCATAGCAACCAATAAGATTCTAGCTCTCACTTTCAATTACTTACTAGAGAATGTCAACTAAGTTCTGATTGTTTGCTATGGGCAACATCTCCATCTTTTCTTTTTCCACAGTTTGGTAAATCTAGCTCTTGAACTAGAAAAACACCAACGCTCAGCTCTATAGATGAAACTTGCCTTTTCTAAAATTTAGCATGGTTTTGCTTTTATTTTGAAATTCAAATTAACTGATTGACTTCTGAATTCAGTTTTGTTTTATTTACCCTTTCTATATATAGGTTAAGTGATTTTTATTCAACATAAAATGTTTCCACAATGGGATCCATAAGGTTCATTTATCATTCACTGCTGGAAACATTTGATAGGCAAGTCTGCTTTTCTAGTATCCTATTTGCAGTTAATGAAGTGTTTTTAACGCTAGATTTAGGTGCACAGATGTTGAGTAAATGTATTCTCTCTGTAGGATATTGATTCAGAACAACATGTCTGTTGCTTTGCTTTCTGCAAATACTTAATTATTTATGTCCTCCATGTAACTTCATTAAAATGTTTATTTATTTAAATTTGGAAATGAATGACTCGGTGTGATATGAGACTGTGCTCTTATTAGTTTTTTTTTTTACTTATTTTTACAATATACATTATGCGTTGATTTGCTTTTCATATTTTATTTTAAAATGATTAGCGTCATTACAAAAATTCCCAGCTGACAAGAAAAATCCAACTTCTTGGACCTTACCACTTCTGTCATTATCATTGTGGTATGACCACACAATTAGGCTATTAGTGGTGAATCGTGGTTATGTACTGTATGAACTGCATCACCAACATGCGTGCAAATGAGCCTATAAAGTCAATCGTAATTTTTCATCTGGGTAGCAGCTTGAAAGGGACACTAAAATCACATATTGTTGCTGGTGCAGAATTCACATTTGTCTAGGCTCAAAGCCTATCTCGTTCCAATTTTGTATACAAATCTCAGATAATAAATAGTAAGGGAACAACCTGCACTCAATCCACTGCTGCTGATAGGACAACTAGTAGGGATGTTTCACCTCACCCCTATATATGGAACAAGAAAATTTCTTCCTTGGAGCATCAAACAAATCAGATATAGATGTCCCCCATCTGTGTGTGATCACCCAAAAACTTTACACTAAAAAAGTATTAAAAACTGCATAAAACCAAGAATATATAAAGTGAAATTCTACAAAATAAAGTACTTATAATTAGAGTTTATAAAGTAAAGTGAAAAAAATTGAGATCTAGAAAGTTAGAGTTCATAAAAAAATTAAGTTAATAAAAGTAAAAAAATAAAAACGCAATATCCAATTCCAAATGTAGTCTTGTGTGTTTCTTTCAGCCTATTATTATTATTATTATTATCATCAACAACGCTTATTTATATAGTGCCACAAATTGTCTGCAGCACTTTACAGAGAACATTAGGTATTGGTCCCTAACACACACACTTATTTTATGAACGCTAATTGTAAGAACTTTATTTTGTAGACTTTCACTTTTTATATTCTTGGTTTTATGCAGTTTTCAATATTTATACTTATTTAGTGTAGAGTTTGTTGGTGACCACAAACAGGTGGGGACTTCTATATCTGACTTGTATGTTGTATAGAAAGCTGTTCACTAGGCACTTTGAAAAATATGATACCACATGCATAAACCTGTTCCAAGCATACACATAAGATAGAAGAAATCTGTAGTTGGGTGAAGTGCCTCCCAAAATAATGCATGTTATTAATATCCTTTATCAAAAAGAGACTCAACAAAGAATTAATAGTTCGTTGCAATAACATATTTTTATGGCACAAAGGAACTCAAAAGAACTGATGCAATAACAACATTTTTAGTCCAGTGTATGGAAAGACAGAACTTTTACAGACTTCAGCAAAGAGCTAGCAAACCCAGACTGAAGGATTACAGAGCAGATATAAGCATATATTTCTTCTCATCTTAAGATATTGAAATACAAATTTGCTCTGATTCACCTAACTAAGGATCTTATCTTATTGATATGCAAGTTTCAAGATAAAAACTATATACATAAACTAGTAGAACAGTATGTTGTCTACTTAATGTGTCTTTCAAACAACCATAACTGCTTTTATTGACTGTACAATATAATGTAATGCCACAGTGATGAGTCAATGAGGGTGTGGGTCAGTAAAATTGTGAATATAATAAATAGTTCAAGTTCAACCGTTATTGGCTGTAGCGTAATTTGCATTGTAAAATGATTCTTTCCTAGTAAGGAGTAAACCCAATGTATTTCTGAAATAACCACAATCTATTCTAACCAAATGCACATTATTACTTACTCCTTTGCTCAACACCTCATATAGGACCGGATTCACAACCCCGTAATTTTACACATACGTGCCTAATTTTCCGATACTAGCTACTATGCATGCGTAGTAACTATTTTATGCACTTTGCGTTTCGTTACCTAACGCTATGTAGATTGCGTAAAATAGATCCGGTCCATTGATTGGCACCACACTACTTTATTCCATAACATTTCTATAGATCACAGATTCTTTACTGACTTAATGTCTCTTGAATCCAGGACAAAGTCTGTTCATTTATTTCTGTCAAAATGTCTTCCACTGTCTTCCCTTTAGCGGTCATTCCATGGTTTGCATATTTTACCCAATGGATCTTTACAGGAGCTTTCATTTTGCTGATAGTTTTAGTCATCAAGGTCTATACAAAGTAGAGAGAAAGAAATGTATAAACAGATCATAGTATTACACAGACTAGTTAATACTACTTACACAAACAACAACCAACAGATGTGGAAAAATTACTATTTTCTTTCAATACTTGGTTAAACATATTAAACATACACGTATGACTTCTCTTATCACGTAGATATATAAATAAAAACTGTAATTTGAATAAATCAATTTGTACTATGTATGACTGAAGTTATACTGTATATACAGTGAGATGCAGTCTCCGGCACAAAAATGCTGTTTCCGAAATGGAGACAGCTGAAAGCTAATTTTTGGCTGTCTTTATTTAGAAAAAAGCTCTATTAGAAAATGTTATTAATGAATGAGTAAGTATGCTGATTGGACCACAGACCTGGTGAGTATTATAGCGGAGTCTACGGGGAGTAGTAGTCAAAATACGCTGCTGCAAAGCTGATTGAATCTGGCCCTTAGGGTTAGGCTGTGGGGAAGGGAGGGTTAGTGTAATGGAAGGTGAGGGTTAGGGTGAAAATTATGATAAGGGTTGGGGTAAGATAAATACTCACCTCTCGCTGCTGCACATTGGTTTTCAGCATATTCGATTGCTTGTCCTTGGCAGGACAAGAGCAATAGATACCAGAGCAAATTCAAAATTGGCTGGTATAAAACCGC
>WWET01000431.1:635726-647687 GCA_011038615.1 Limnodynastes dumerilii | reverse complement strand
AAAAGTGGCTGGTATAAACCCGCTCTTTGGGAAAAGGACCTTTCTCGCCACTGACACACACACCCCTAAAGCAGGGTGCACATTGGGCTTTTCAGCAGATAATCTTTATAATCAAACAATTAAGAGATTGTTACACCAGATATCTTACCAGTGTGTGCTGTCCAAAGATCTCTTAATAGACACAGTACACATTTGCAAAACATATAAGATATCTTTCCATCATTGATCTGGGATATTAGGAGCTCCAAAAGATCAAATGAAAAGATCACAGACCATTTCAAAAGATTTTTGAGCATATTTGGACAGTACACACTGGTAAGATATCTGGTGAAAGTTTTTTTTTAATTGTCTGATTGGAAAGACCATCTTTTGAAAAAGCCCAGTGTGTACCCATCCTTAGACTTCTTTCCCCACAGTTTAACTCTAAAACTCCCCATAGAGTCCCCTGTAATACTCACCTGTTTAGCAGGTCTGCGGCGGTGGTTTCCGAAATTAATGACTGGATAAGTATGCTGAAAAATAAATTTGTTAGACAACCCCATTCATTAATTAAAGTTTCCAATAAGTACCATTTTCAAAATAAGCTTTCGGCTGTCTGTATTTCTAAAATGTCAACATTTTTTGAGGCGGCGAATGCATCCCCTTTAGGGTCAGGCTGCAGGAAGTTTTAGGGTTAGACTGCGGGAAGGGGAGTTCTAGGGTTAGGATGTGGGGAAAGGAGTCTTATGGTCAGGCTCCCGGGAGGGGAGACTTACAGTCAGGCTGTGGGGAAGGGGCTTAGGCTGCAGAGAAGGGAGTCTTAGGGTCAGGCTGCAGGGAGAAGAGGCTTAGGGTTAGGGTAACGGATTAGGATAAGGGTTGGAGTTAGATAAATACTCACCGTTTAGCATTTTTGTCCTGGAGATGATCGACTGCTTCTCCTCAGCAAGGCAGAAGCAATTGATTTAAGAGCCAGTTCGGAAGTGGCTGGGTAAAAACGGCCCTTTCGAAAAAGGTCCGTTCTCACCGTCAACCCACACCCCACCCATATACAGTATATAATGGCAGTCAATTGATCATCTTATTTCACAGAAGTGAAATTTTTACAATTATAAAACAATTTATTCTACCAATTAGATAAGATATAAAATTGTTAGTCTACACCTCACCTTATTGCACATTTCATCTGCTGACCCAGATATGAACAATATTGGCCTTGTAACCAGCAAGAGATCTTCATCTCTCAACTTGCTTGTTGCATTTGGAGGGTGCAGTGGATATGACAGGCAAATCAGTCCTTGAATAAAGCTGTCGTCTTCTTCACAAGCCGCTCTCATTACAGAAGTGGCAGCACGAGAGCCCATAGACCGTCCTTTAAAAAAAAAGATCATGAGGTTTTATTCTAAATAAATACAAATGTATTGTCATTGCTTGATATTACTTTTAAATAACTTCTCCACTTTAACCTGTGCAATCTAAGACACAAGTAACATGCTGGAATATTAATGTACATATAGCCAATAGAAAAAAGCACAAAAAGTGTTTAAATTGCAAAAACAATATAATAATATTACAGAGGCCTTAAGAATGTGATCTCCAGTGCTTAAATAAGACATAGAACACTTTCAATGTAGCTCTGTTGTGGCTACATTAACTTAAATAACCCAAATGGAATGCTCAACACTTCTGCATTCGATGCTACATGGACAAGTGAGTATTTACATTATGTTCTAATCTGAGGGCCAGGGTTGTGTAAGGAGAATGGTTAAGGTTAGGCTGTGGTGTGGGGATGTCTAGGGTTAAGCTGTGGTAAGGGCATGGCTGCATTAGGCTGTAATAACGTGATGTAGAGGGTTTGGCTGCGGTGCGGTTAGGGTAGAGTTAGTGTCAGACTTTTCACTATCGACAACACTGAGGTCACAATAATAATACTGTCAAACTTAGTTTTGTCAGGATAACAGCCTTTTACTGTGTCAGCCTAGTGCTGTGGAGTGTATAAATGTTGATAAAATTGCATTAGGTCTTGTATACCAAACTCCATTATAAAGGTACACAAGCCCTCCAAAAGAAAATCGCCATAGCAGTGGAAACTGCTTAATTTATTCGCAAAATGATTTAGACACCAAATCAATTTAAGACACTGACACTGCTTTTAAAAAAAAAATGAAAATAAAAGACTGAAAGGTCTGAATCTTAGCATGGCTCTTGGCTTTAGTTTGGGAATATTTATTTTATTAAGTTATTGGTGAATAAACAAATAAGTAAATAACACCAGGTGTATACAAGTTTTTTTCCCTCTAGGATAGCGGTTCTCAACCTTTTTTCGGGGAGTACCACTATGGAATCAGGTCAAGTACCGCTTTGCAGACTACTAGTACCACTGGTTGAGAACCCCTGCTAAAAGTCTTCACAGCAAAAATGTCCATAATTTAATATACGTACATTTTAGGAAATTCTATTGATCTGCATACAAGTTTTTTTTATAAAGTATTTTATGGATTGTCAGTACCTGCATAACACGCTTCCATTCCAACAAAATACAGTATTAGGCCCGGGTTCACAACCCCGGACGTATTGCACATGTCCTTAATTTATTGCTAATAGCTATTTTGCATGCGTAGTAACTATTTTACGTAATCTACGTATCGTTTTGTTATGTAGATTGCGTATATGTGGTCTTAAAGACCGCATATACGCAATCTACATAACAACGATATGTTGATTACGTAACATAGTTACTACGCATGCGTAATAGCTATTAGCAATAAATTAAGGACATGTGCAATACGTCCGGGGTTGTGAATCTGGGCCTTGCTGCGTAACATAATTTTGAGGGAATCATTTTATAGTTAAAACAGATATTTAGCATATTGTTAACTATATTTATGCAAGGTGATACGAGGAAAGTATACAGCTCAGTAATATCAGAGGATTATGGAAGATCAGACACAGATTGTCATTTGTTTTTAATCTTAATTCACACATTTTATTCACTTTTTTGTCTGCATTATGTACTTTTATAACAAATCAATTAAAAGTTACATTTTCAAATAGAACTGGCTTATGTGCACTTGAAAATTCTGAGGCATAATTCGAGGTAAGATTTATCTAAGTTATAGCAAAATTGATTGAATTCTACTTATTCACACTTTATGCCAAAGGATTTAACAGCCCTCAAAGTAACAAACATACCCAGTCAATAAAGGATTTGACTAATTCCTAACAAGAGTATAACAAAGGTTTCTTAATTAAAATAGTTGTACAGCTCACCTCCAAGAAAAACACCACCAAGCTTATATTCTTCATATGTCTTTAAATACATCTAGAAGAAGTACAAAGGATAAAGGTTGACTTTAAGACTAACAAAATAAGCACTACCAGTGAATGTAGATTTTTTCCATTTTAATGCATTAAGTTAAGCTTATCTCCCAAGCCAATCATAGTAAGTGTATAATTTTATGCATCAAATCCTTGTTTTATAGTTTATTCAGTGGACTTTTGTGTTTGTTTGCTAGTTTTGTACACTCAATCACAGCTCATTTTTGCATATCTGTCTTTAAAACCAAGCATTTCTTTTACAAATAAACAGTAATAATGATGGTGCACATCTCAAAATCAGTCACGTTTCACACCATCCTCACCTCATGGGAAATTACTGCGCAATTTCTCTTATACCATTAAAAAACTGCATAGTTTTATTTAGCACTGACCTTGAAATTTTAAAGGAATTTCCTATTTTTAACAAGCATCTACATGAGGTGCCTCTAAATATATTCACATCTATTATGCAATATTGGATTGGATCCAGACTGGATGGGTGAGGGGAGGCCACTCCACTCATTGGTACAAATGGTACAAATTGGTACAGGACCGTGCCTTAAGATTTCCACACCATTACCTTAATGCACTATTTACATACCCCCCCTGCCACAGAGAGTTTCCGCGTTCTTCCATCTCCTACAACGCCATCTGAATG
Source organism: Limnodynastes dumerilii (assembly GCA_011038615.1). NCBI lineage: Eukaryota > Metazoa > Chordata > Amphibia > Anura > Limnodynastidae > Limnodynastes > Limnodynastes dumerilii. Next base: position 643,732 of record WWET01000431.1, on the reverse strand, counting down.
TCACTGGGACGGAATTCTGGATCCAGATCGGTTCTTGTAATGCAGAGCTCGCGCATGTGGCGCTTATTAACAAGGAGCTTTTCCCGAGCGCTTATTGTAAATCTGGATCTCATTTGTTTTATTTACAATATCACCAAACATACATACACAAATATTAGCACAGCACTATGTTTAAATAATTAAGTCAATGTGGTAACCTAACATTCTCTGGTATTTGTAGTCTAGCAAAGGACTGTAGGGCAACCTAATACACTTCAATGGTCATATGGGTGTCCAACTAACCATTTTGACAACTATACAGCCAAAATTATGGCGTCAGCTATATCATGGTCAAATTTGTGTTTGTCTCTTTTGCGACCAGAACAACAACTGAAACCCTATCCTTGACCAGAAGACTAACAAATAGAACAATAATTATTCTATACATGAAGATACTTTATTATTGTATGTACAACTTGAAGATGCTGAAATAAGGGAAAAACCATCATTATAATGAGACAGGATAGCTGTATAAGTGTTTTTATAAACCCATCAGCATTTTCATTAACTGAAGCACACAAAAAGTTCACCACTAGCTATATGTTTATTATTATTATTAACAATTATGGCTGAAAGGGTGCAGCTGCTATAGGGCTTGAAGGTGATGGAGTCCTAAGGTGACCTCCTCACCTGCACCAGGGGCCATATTTACTAAGCTGCAGAAATGGAAAAGTGGAGATGTCGCCCATAGCAAACAATCAGATTCTAGCTCTCACTTTCCTATTACATACTAGAGAATGTCAGCTATATTACATACTAGAGAATGTCAGCTAGAATCTGATTGGTTGCTATGGGCAATATCTCCATTTTTTCAAACCCGCAGCTTAGTAAGTCTGGCCCCTGGTCTGTTTCAGCAGTGAATAAACAGCAGTATAGTTTGTATATGTGCAGCTGATGAAAAGTAGAGTGGGGTTCCCATATTATATCTTGTTGGTGGGGTTGACTTTTTCCTATTAAGTAATATAATTGTAACAATCCACATTTTTTTTTATAATAATGTTAACAAAATGAAAACTGTTAATAAATACTTTAACTCACCAGCACAGCATTGTAAGCTTTGGTTCTGTATCCTAAATTAAGTCCTTTACAGGTAAATCTGAGACATAGCAATCCATTGGTAGTTAAGTAGTTCACCAAAGACACCAAATGAGAAAAGTTCATGTCACCCCCTGCACCATGTGTCAAAATAACTCCGTATATCACACCACTGCAAGCTCTGGGGACTGAAAGCACCGCATCCAAGTATTTCTTGCCAAAGGATATTTTAATCTTCTCCTAGAAGTGGAAAATAAATATTGCTGCTACTTAATTGTCATTTCTCTAAAAATATATACAAAAATATGCTGTATAAAATGTGCGCTTTATAAGGGGTGTGGGTAAGAGCGGAACACACATTAAATGTATTGAAAAAGCCAGAAACCCTGTTAAATGCATTGAAAAAGTCCCACAACAGCCAATTACACACTCACTTTTCCATATACCGGTTGCAGTCCCCGCTGCGAACGGCTGTTTTTAGAAATAGAGACAGACGAAAGTTCCTTTAAGGCTGTCTCTATTTTGAATATGCAACCTTTTTAGAATTCTTTTTAAAGAATGGATAAGTATGCCGACTGGTATACTCACCCATTCATTTTTGCTGGACCTGCCGCTGATGGCTCTGGAGAGGTGAGTAACCTCTCCGTGGACTTTTAGTATTGGGGGGGTTAGAGTTAGGCTCTTAAGAAGAGAGGGTTAAGGCCTTAGAAGTGGAGAGTTAGGGTCAGGCTGCAGGGAATGGGGTCTTAGATTTAGGCTATAGAGAAAGGAAGGTAAGGGTCAGGAAAGGGAGGGTTAGGGTTAGGGTCAGGCTGCAGGGAAGGGAGGGTTAGGGTTAGAATTAGGGAAACAATTCGGGTAATTTTTACACTTACCTATGGGAGCACCACGCTCAGTGCTCCGGGGAACGATTGCTATGCCTCATCAAAGCATAAGTAATGGATATCCCAGCCAAATGGCCCTATCGAAATGGGGACCCACACTCTCCATATACAAACTGAATTTACACAAAAACACTCATATCTACACTAGAGACACAAAGTTTGGAACACTTATTGTTGCATAGAAAAAGTCCCACAAAATACAGATACATAATATTCTGTATACACATTGAATTTACACAGAAACACCATTCTCACAAAGTCAGAAAACATATTGAATGTATGAAAAAGGCCAGAAACTATATACATATGCTTGTTTTTAAATATGGTTTCTGACATCTTTGTGTGAATCCAGATGTTTTTGTGCAATATCAGTGTGTGGTAAAGTGTGTGTAATTGGCTTTTGTGTGACTTTTTAGGGGGTTTCTAGCTTTTCCTGTACATTTAATAGGGTTTCTGGTTGTTCATGTATCTAGTGTCTGAGTGTTTTTGTGAGAATTCAGTATGCATATAGCTTTTGTGGGAACATTTCTATGAATTTAGTGGGGTTTCCGGCTTTTACCCTATTCCCTTTATAAGTCAGAATTATTGTACAATTCACTGAGATTACACAACTACTTTATATAGAACATGAAAATCCTAGGTGACAAGGATTGCCAGGTACAGGACCATTTCCATATATATTTACAGAAATGTATATATAAATTATATTAACATAATGTGAATTACAATCTAAATAATCGATCTCTACAAAAAAAGTGGGAAAGGATATGCAGTATGATCTTTTGATTATTTTTTTATGGAATGACAAGAAATATTAAGAATTAATATTAATTGATTCAACTCTAATGTAGATTATTTTTATTTTGTATAATCAAAATTGTAGTTCCAAAATTTGTTTTTTTGTAAAATAACATTAAGCTAAATATTAAAATAAAAGATTCCAATATTTCACATTTAGATTGAATTCTACACCATAACTAAAATATAACGTAGAGTATAACGATAGCACAGTTTACAGAGGGGTAACTATGTATATGACAGTACCTCTGTAAAATCACCCATGGTACACGCAGAACACACTCTGAGCGCGGGAGATTGCACTGGAAGCGGAGGGCGGAGTCAGGGCGGCTTCCTGGTGTGGGGCTTTTGCAGACAGTGCTTGTTCATCTCGGAGCTGACTGGAAACAGGTTTATGATTTGGACAAGCGAAGCATCGTCTTACATCAGCACCGCGATACTTGCGTAAGTTTAAATAAGTGCTTAAGTATGTTTACACACTGATGTAGTATATACAAATAAACAAGTTATTCGGGGTGCTTTTGTTACTTATAATTCTACATGGCTATCAGAAGTTACAGCGCCAATATTAGGGTTGCCACCTTTCCTTTGTATTTTTATTTTATGCAGTGTCATGTTGGTAGGTTATAGTAGCATGCTAGGCGCACTTTTATATTCTACTGAGATGGGAACACCATTATGTTGCATAGCAGAAAAAAGACAAAAACCCCCCCACTAAAATATTATATAGAAATCATGCTTTTACTCGATCCTCTAGCATGTGAACTATTTAAAAGCCACCATACCTTTAGGTCCCCATGACTACACATAGGGGCTGACCCAGAGCTGTGCTTCCATCTATTTTTCTGATGCCTTAATGAGCATTGCACATGCTCATAATGGGAACAAGCACAGAAAGATGGCTATCCATCCGCCTGTGTCCACATCCAGGGGCGCAACTAGAACCCTGTGGGCCCCACAGCAGAATTTTGAAAAGGCCCTTTTGGGGGCTAAGTCCGGGATTCAGGTGGTCGTCCTCTTGCTCGGTAAGATAGAGAACTTGTTGTCTGTCTCTGCCGCCAAGGGATTGCGGCCACACCCTGAATCTGAATCTTGGTGTTCTGGGAACACCGTTAGTGTTAATTGACTGTGTTATGTGGACACTGTTCAATTTAATAGTCTAGGACTATTTGTGTTTTAGAAACACCACTAGTGTTAACTGACTGTGTTATGTGGACACTGTCTCCTTTAATAGTCGGGGACTATATAAAAATATCTGAGAGATATTATTCGGGGAGTCGGGGACTCCTAATGAAAATTGAGTCGAGGACTCTTAAAGTGTTCGGGGAACACAGTTTGTTTTATAGTCGGGGACTATATTATTCGGGGAGTCGGGGACTCCTAATGAAAATTGAGTCGAGGACTCTTAAAGTGTTCGGGGAACACTATCTGTTGATGTTTTGAGAAAACACAACATTTATTATAGTCGGGGACTATATTAATATCTGAGAGATATTTTACAGAGTCGGGGACTCTTTTAGTGAAACTAAGTCCCGATGTGATCACCCATTTCCTATTCTTCTCTTTGTCTTTGAATAGAGTTGTAAGACAGTACTTTTGAACGGGTGGTAAGTGTACGTTCATAGTACTGAAATATCTGTTTTATGTGATGTTATGTTGTAATTGTGCAAATGAATAACATTGTTGAGATAAATGATAATTGTGATAGTTTTGACGAAGAAACTAAATAACTAAGTTTCAAAAGTTGTTTAACAGCGACACCTAGTGACTAATAGTTGTAATTACACTTATTCTCAAAATGGGTAAAAAGCAAAGTAAAATTTTTACATATCCTGATCCTTTGCCGGGCGAGACTTGTAAAGAATATGTAGCCCGTGTCTCACCCACCAATTATTATCTAGTGAATCCCTGGGTAGATAACATGGCGGGGTGGACAGAGGCAGTGAAAAGTTCCAACCCATTTCCCCGCGATGGTGCAAATGATATTTTTCACATGGACATGATAAAGGGACTTTGTTTGGGCGATAAAAAGTGCTGGCCATGGTATGATGCAGACCCTACTTGGGACATGGTCTACATGAAGGCGGGTGGGGAGCAATGGCTTACTATTGCCCCATATTGGAGAGATACTCGCCCATATAAACTTACTAAACAATCTAGACCCAAATTTACTCCTGCTCAACAGCACGCATTAGAAAAAGGAGTAGAAGTCCCGCACTGCCCCCCTGACTATCAGAAATTATACCCAGCCCTTAATTCTGATGACTTGTTCATGATAGCAGGAGCTGTAATGCCCCCTCCCGCTGCGCCCCACCCTACCGCCCCACCTATAGCTGTTCCCGCCTCACTACCCCCAGCCCCGCCAGGCCCACCACCTCCCATAGGAGGGGAGCAACTGGGTGGAGCAGCTGGTTTCTCCCCCGAGCCAGACTCCTCATCACAAGCATTTGACGAAGGTCCTCTTGACTCCCCTGATGATATAAAGTTAGCCGAAAGTGACAGTGACTCTGCAAATGCACTTAGCCCTCCACATCTTAGAGTAGGGAAACCATATTCTGGCCAGGATGTCAGAACTAAGGCTAAGAAAAATAATGCGCCTGATGTTGCAACCGAAGGGCATCATCCTTTTTTTACCATTGGGGATCAATTACTTAGAAAACCTATAGATCTGGATGATCTGGATAAAATCATTAAAAATTGTCCCAGACCCACTATTGCCCCTGGAGGTTGTATGTCATATTTGAAGAAGGCTTGTAATGGACGTAGTTTTACACAAGAAGACATGCGTCTTATAATAGATGGTGTTATCGAACATCATACTGGGTGGGACTGGTTAAAAATACCGACTATCGATACCCCTGTCCCCGCTGCTAATCAAACGGCCGCACTGTACCCTTTAAACACTGCAGAAGGAATAACTGGTATGTGGAATGAGATAGCTGGTGAAATGAATAGGGTTTTTAAGACTAGATCCTCGCTCCCTGTCGCTGTAGCGTGCAAGCAGAAACCTAGTGAGGAGGTGACTGCTTTTTGGAAACGGTTTAGAAATTGTTGGACTGAGGAAGCAGGACTGGTTTTATTGAACAACGATAGCCTTTTGATTTCCACTTTTGTTAACAACTTACTTCCCTCTGTTAGTCTTAGTGTAAAGCAGGGTGTCTCAAGCTGGACATCGGATAAACTCGATGATTTCCAGAAACATTTATACGAGAAAGAGGCTGCGGGGTGTTTTGAAATTAAAAAGACAAACACACTGTCACATAATTTCCAGAGATCAGCTATGAATCAGAATTACCCTTACTCCAATTCTAAGACAGCCCCACGCACCAAATTCACCACAAAGCAACCGGGTCAGCAGCCACCCCGATGTTTTAATTGTGGTATGAATGGACATATGGCCCGTGAGTGTCAGAAGGCCCCTTTGTGCCGTAGTTGCAACAACACCGGCCACTGGGCAAAGGACTGCCCCTATCCTTCACATCGGCCCCACCCACAGCCACACCCAAACAACACCCATTCCAATCAACCTTCGCCCCAGGCCAGGTATCCCATAGACTGGCAGGATCAGAGGCGCTGACGGGGCCCGGAGGAGGGTATCCCAACTTTCTTACATGTCACTGACCACTGGCAAACTGCTCCTGTCCTAAATCTACACATAGATGATATGACTGTAGCATTTTTAGTTGATAGTGGGGCCACCACTAGTGTTTTGTGCAGGGACCTGTACAAAGGAACATTAAGAAAGTCCACTCCTTCTATGGGAATTAAGGGGATCCCTACCCCAGCTTATACAACTGACCCCCTCTCTGTCACTACGAGCGCAGGTTGTTATATTGGTACACATACCTTTACCATCATACCTAACTGTCCCATAAATCTTTTGGGACGTGACTTACTTGCTAGACTAAACATTACCCTGACTGCACAGGAAAAGGGGTTCGAGGTAACCTCCCCCTTTTTCCCCATGATTGACCCTGAAGACCCAGTTCTATCTTACGTGGATCCAGACTTATGGGCTTCGACACCCTTTGATACTGGATTCATTGACTGTACCCCGTATAAGGCCACACTTAAACCAGGGTCTCAGCCTGTTTATCAAAAACAGTACCCCCTTTCTCCAGCTAAGGTTGAGGGTATTAGACCCATGATTCAGCAATTCCTGAAAGATAACATTATCCGCCCCATTGTTTCCCCTTACTGCACACCCATCAACCCTGTCACTAAGGCAGATGGCACAGTTAGGTTTGTACAAGACCTTCGAGAAATCAATAAACTCATTGTCCCAATTGCTCCAATTGTTCCTGATGTGCACTCTCTGCTTTCTTCCATACCTGCACAGGCAACCCATTTTTCAGTAATTGACTTGAAGAATGCCTTTTTTAGCATCCCTGTAGACCCTGAGACACAGTTACTTTTTGCCTTCTCTTTTGAGGGCCAGCAGTATACATGGTGTAGGTTGCCACAAGGTTTTATTGATTCACCTGTGGTCTACAGCATAGTCCTTCAAGCCACATTGAAATCATGGCACCCTCCCCATAGTTCTGTCCTGCTACAGTATGCAGATGATCTGCTGCTCTGTAGTTTCTCAAGGGAGGCCTGCAGGGAAGATGGTGTGTCTTTATTGAAATGTTTACATGCATGTGGTCACAAGGTGTCCAAAACAAAAATGCAATGGTGTCTTACGCAAGTTGATTATTTAGGGTTTGTCCTGAAACAAGGTGAAAGGTTAGTCAGTCCACAACGCATTGTGTCTGTATTGGGTCTGGTCCGCCCAACTACCCAAGATCAAATGCTCTCTTTTCTGGGTATGGTGAACTACTGCAGACAGTGGATACCTGACTGTTCATTCTATGATAACATCCTCAGACAAAGCACTCTCAGTGACAAACCACATAAAATTGAATGGTCTCATGAAATGTTGAATGCATTTGAATCTTTGAAGAATCTGTTGGTACAGAGCCCAGCCCTTGGCCTCCCTAACTATGTTTTACCATTTCAATTGTATGCAAGGGACAATTGTAAAACTATGGCGGGGGTACTAACCCAAGAACACGGAGGAAAGCTGCGCCCAGTGGCATTTTTCTCGAAAGTAATGCCAGTGTCTGTCCAGGGAATGCCTGCCTGCCTAAGAGCTCTGGCTTCCTGTGCAATGATGGTGGAGATGTCTTCTGTTTTCACCCTAGGTCACCCCACTACTCTATTTACATCACATCATGTTGTCAGCCTTCTTACCCACTTGCATACACAACA
>WWET01000431.1:597121-609427 GCA_011038615.1 Limnodynastes dumerilii | reverse complement strand
ATTGGTCTGGTCTTTGATTATTGTTGTTTTCCATTATTTAGTTAGGTTTTTGCTTGATATTGTATTGTTTGTTGGTCTCTTTTTATATTTAATCGATATCTTTTTTACCAAGACTGTAAACATCAGATTCTGTATCCTTACTACTATATTATTGGTCTTTGATTATTGTTGTTTTCCATTATTTAGTTAGGTTTTTGCTTGATATTGTATTGTTTGTTGGTCTCTTTTTATATTTAATCGATATCTTTTTTACCAAGACTGTTTAATAAACATCAGATCTTACCATCATTTATTTTCACCTTAACAACATGGGGACTTGTAAGAACACAAACTCTCTCATCTTTCAGACCCACATATCTTGGAATTTTTTGTTCTTTATTGCCACCAAATAAAGTAAAAACACTTGTTTTTATATTTTACTTTTTTCCTGATTGTTAGAGCGAATATTGTGCTTAGTGGGTCATGAAATTACTGTAAGAGAATCTTGGATGGAAGGTAAAATTTGTGATTTAATCTGATCTTTTCTTTTATTATTGTTTTTGCATATGTGGTTTTGTGCATGGAAACACAGATATTGTTAGTATAAGCACACACAGTTCTCTTTGGAGTTTATTGGTCTGTTAGTATAAGTACATAGTTCTCTTTGGTTTTTAATGGTATGTTAATATAAGTACACATACTTTCCTTTTTCTTTCTGGTTTTTTTTTACACTGCCATTGTTTATACAGAATAGTTTCTGCAACTTGATATATTGTAAAGATAATATCTTAAGTAAGAGGTTTGCTTGTGTGAATAACTGAGAGGTCTGTATTGTGCTGAAAGTGTATGTATCTAATCAGCGTAAGGGTGGTGAGTAAGCACTTGATTCCCAGATATGGGTATTCCTAAATTTATGAAGAATGCTAAACTGTAATCCTGACAAACTTAATCAGAATAACATTCAGCAGATAATCAATTAGGTATGCCTGAAGTAATACATAAATTAATTTCACTTAAACAGAAAGAAAGCAAAGGGGCGGCCTAGTACTTTTTTAGAGCACTGGGGGAAATGGCTAGAAGTACTGGTGTTGTACCACATGGAGATTGCAGTTGCAGTGTTGATGGTTGGCCTCTGAGAAGCCATGAAAGTGAGATTCCAAACAATTCACCCTGACTGATGAGGGTGACCATTGGGAGGAACAAAGGCTGCCTCTGAGAAGCCATGAAAGTGAGATTCCAAACAATTCACCCTGACTGATGAGGGTGACCATTGGGAGGAAAGAAACAATAGTTTTTAGTGGATATAGATGTGGCTTTATTAGCATTAACCTCTCCCTTGAATTTATCTCTCACTGGGAAATCTAATTCAGCAGTGGGGGTAGCAGGCTTGGCGAATCATTATCCTTTCATAGGAACGATTGACATTACTGTACTGCAAACGTAATATTCTTTTCATCTTCCAGACTCTTCACCCAATAATCTTCTTGGTTGTGATCTACTTTGTAAACTAGGTTGTATTATATGCTGTGCCCCTTATGGTATGCTTTTAAAATTAGTATTCAGTAAAAACATTCTTAGGAAACCCCTCAAAGACTAATGATTTATTATCCATGTTATAGATGACATCCCATCCAGGGTAGAGCAGATGTAGGCACAAGTACCAGATTCCCTATGGACCAAGGATGGGCAGGACACTGGATATATGGTTATTGTAGCCCCAGGAGTGGTTCACTTGAAAGAAGATAGGCTGGTGCCAAAAATACATCAATATCCACTAAAACCCAATGTGGAACTTGGGGTTTTTCTGGTTATTTAAAGGTTGATACAACAGGGTATCCTTATCCTAATAGTCCTGTCCTCCCTGTTCTAGGAGACCTAGTGACTGTTTTCCCGAGTCAGAGGATGGACTGACTTTATATAAAATTTATCCTTTTCTCTTCTGGTTATTTTTTCCAGGATTTTATGTTTTGTCAGAGGATGGATGGACTTTATATAAAATTTATCCTTTTCTCTTTTGGTTCGGGTAATAGTGATGGAGTGGAGGATGATTGGATAGAACCCAAAGTTAGGCCTGGCACCTTACTCTCCTAAAGTGTTTAAAACATCTCCCCACCCTTGAGTTTGGGGGCAATGTGAACGCATTTCATCACAGATGTGACTTTCTCTGGGATGTCACATCTGTAATGAAACATTACAAACACAGGATGGAAGTCGCTCAATCAATTTATAGGTAAATGTAAACAGGTTCATGAAAGGCAGGGGTTAACCTGCTTGCCACAGAAACAAAGGGAAAAATAGCCCCAGCACACTGCCATAAACCAGTAACAGACTATACTGTTCTATCTGTAAAATAAAACACAGAAATGTCCGTTACACATATTTGCGCAAATATGCAATAAGCACACCACAGTGCACTGTTCTATTAACTGAACTGATCCAAGGTTGCCTAGGGCTGCAAGCAACAACTCACAATATTGCTGACTTTTTACAAGTTGATACTGTGTCTGAGAACCTTATAAAATATTTAACCCCACAACTGGCACGGTTACCCTTCACCACTCTCTCCAACTCTCCCAGGTACACTCCTGCACTGGTAAAGTGGTCCAAACCAGTGATGACCCCCTCCACTACTGTAGGTGCAGCTATTAACAGGGAGCTGCAATTCACACTGCTTGGAGACAGCACCAGCAGAGAGGCAGTGCGTAGACATCTCTGTCACAACACCAATGCGGAGATCCTAAGATCGGAGCAGCTGGCAAAAGACTCCAGCATGCACCACTATCATGGACCAAACGGCAGGCAGAGAGGAGCGCACCAGGTGACGGATGGCCTGATTCATAGATAAGTAGGAAATAAGTACACGCGGATTCGCAAAAAATAAAATGCACTTAACTGGCAAGGTAACTCCTATGACTCTTCCCATGATGTTCTGGATCTTTACTGACTTTCTCTTCCATGAGACTACTTTAAGTCTCCATGAGTATCTTTGTGCGGATTTTCCTAAAGTACGTGAGACTTTGCAAACCCAGCCCTATTTAAATGCCTCTCCACAGCCTCTTTTCTGAACTTCCTACTTACGGATCTCATCTCTGTGTTTCTCTCTGTGTATTATCTCTACACTGCATCTTCACCTATCTATCCTCTCCCACTTTACATAACCAGACCAGACCAGCTAGACATAGAAATTACGACACCTACATTAGGACCCCCATTCCAGCAAGATATAATATATAATACCCACAGGGACACCACATATATTTACCACAAAACATAGTGCCTAGTGCTTTCTACCCTCAATTCTTCCATGTCTCTCTAAAACACTAGTGCTTTGGGACACTAGATAGGTATAGATGGCTTGCACCATATATCCCCTTTTCCCAAAACACAACTTGAGAACTGCAATCTACATATTGGTTTCATGAATAAATATGAGAATCTCTTATTGGAAAGAATATAGTCCACACCAAACTTCAATCCATACTTAATGCCACTATATTCTCCAAATCTTTCTTGCCTGGTGCTTAAAACCTGCCTCCCCTCTGTCAATCAATACATTGACTCCCCTTCCCTTGCAGAGATTCTTTCAAACTCTTCACCCAATCTAGTCTCATCTCTCTTCACATTCCTGCCTATTAACTGCTGCTTTTACCAGCATATTAAATCTCCTGGACTACAACTGTACCGGTTTCTATCACTGGAACATACTCTTTTCACTGTTTACACAGATGTGTCCCTATCCTAAGATCCAGTCCCACTGCATTTGAATCTCTGAATGCAGGTCTACTGGGGATCCGATAGCAGATCCTTGCTTTATCCGCAAATCGGTACGGGAAATTATAAATCACTCCCATCGCTTGCACAGACATCCAACTGCAGGCCCCTACCTAAAAAAATCAGTGGCACTGGATCAAAAGTCTGAAACAGTTGGTCTTAAAAAGCTTCTATATTTGGAAGACTGAATAAAGCGGATTTGCAATCTGATCATGACACACGGATATATGCGAAAAGTGATATAACGCCAACTTGTCGGAAATCTGGATCTGGTCCTTAGCTGTTAAACACAATTGTACAGCTCAATCTTAGTATCCATCTCTAAATTCAATTACATTATTGGAAGATTGTTTGGCAATTTCTTTCCAGCTGACAATCAGTAGTGACTTCCATGTAGCAGCATTTCATTGCTATAATATCTTTTTCACCTGTGACAGCTTCTCACTTTCTTTATACAATACTAGTTTGTTTAGCTTCTTCCTGGTTGCTAGGTTAAACATGCAGGGGTGGGCACCAATCAGAGAACAACAATTACACAGTAATCCCAACGCCCAAATTTACTTCACTTTTACATCACCAGTAAAAACCCGGGTTTTTGGTGGTGAAGTAAAAGGTACCCGGGTCTAATGACCCAGGCTTTAGACATGGGAAAAGAGCAGGGATTTTTCCCATGTCAGACCCTGGTAAGTGGTGGTGTGAAAGGTGTCAACCCAGGTTTTTTGAGGGGAAATGCGGGCAGTCCTTCACACTGTCCGGGCAGACCTGGGACCAGGAATTTCCCGGGTCTACCCTGCAGCGTTTTAAGGATATTTTTCTTTTACTGCTAATTACCCTGCAATAACCCGGGTTGAAAATCCAGGTTATTGCTGGGTAATGTGAAGCGGTATTAGTCATATTAAAGAGTTGTCCAGTTCAACTAATAATAGTTTGAAATTAAGATTTCTTTTTTCTTTTCCTTTCAGATGGCTCTAATCCCTTTTACCATTCATTTACAATATTAAAGACCCTTCAGGAAAGTTCACAGTGTTTTATTAAAGAAATCTGTGCCATGATTAGGAGAGACATCCACCACAAATCATAGCCCAATTGACATGATTCTATTTGGGAAAAAGTATTTACGAGTGATAGTATTTTCATTAACGCAAACAAGTTATAATTTCAAACTTACAAACCATAACTCCCTAGAAAAGCACAAGTATATTGCATTTCATGACTTTGCACTGTAAAAGCCAAGGTTAAAGCAATAAACTTAAGTTGTTAAATATTATGTTTCAAGGTAATGTATTTTACTATGGATATCATAAAAGGAGAAAGAAAATTAACAATGTGTTGTTAAAGAGTCAACTTAGTCGGCAAAAAATATTATCAAATTCATCCAAAGCCTTAAATTAGTACCAATAACAGTAGAGTAGTGCATATATATTTAACATGGCAACAAATCCTGGTCTTAATGACATTTTATTGCAATATTGCATTTTAAAAGAGAAATATGAACTTCCTTGCCTGGTTAATGAGGGTCTCAGATTAAGGGAGTGTCAATAAGTTTCAGAAAAGTAGGCAGTGGCATAAATGCCAGATAAAACCAGTGGACTGTTTTCCAATGACTAAGAAGATGGACCACATGCTCCATTTAGGGATACTATTTTGAAGGAGGATATACTCAAAGAATCTTGGAACTATTGCTACAGGTAAAGGATACACATTCAGATGTATGAGAACTGGGAAGTTAAGGCTTCAAAAAACATTGTCCATTGGCCAATAAACTAGGAAGCACAAAGAATGGGGCCAGTGACCTACAGGACAACTTATACAGCAGAATCAAGGGAGGGAATATCTTCTCATGCGACATTATGGAATTATTACAAGAATATTAAAATAGGTTAAACAAAAGTAGACAGACAAGTGTGGCCTTGGGGAGGAAAAGTCTGAAGGCATAAAAAAATAAAGCTATCCAATATATCTTTGAAAGTCTTCGTTACACATATTCCATATATGATGTGTGAGAACCTTTTCTTGATGGCAGCTTATGATCTTTTTAAATACACACTGCTGAATTATAGAGTAAATATATACACAATTTTTTTTAGAAATGTGACAGCATTAAGACATTATTTGTACACCATGAATGTCTCCTGTATTATATGACTACACTTTTTACAGATATGTATTTTACTTTATCTGAAAGTCAAGGTAATTTCCCTGTTCTTAAGTTGCCTTGTAATAATAATCACAATTGGGATCTGGAAAGGAATGTAGCTGTTTCATTGGTTATCTATAATGGTCATATATACCATGATATATTGAAAACTCGTAGTCTGATTTTCTACACCCCTGCAGTCAGGGTTGTATTTATTTAGAATATCTACAACATCTACATTTTATTACAGCAGAAGACCAGCATATCATGTTAATCTTATCTAGACTACTGTGTACAGATAACCCATCAGTGGATATGCTAACCTAATCTAAATCTGTAACATTAAGTTAGATTTTTTTAGATACATTATAAACAAGGTTGATAGGACTTGAGATAAACCAAAATAAAACTACCGTACTGGTTTGTAAAAATCATATAGATGGAACTCTGTTTCTAGGCATAGATAATGTGCACAACCATTATACTGTACAACTATTGCACAGAGATAAAACAGTTTGAAACGAAAGTGTCACAATATCTCTTGCCATCTTTTTAAATTTTAAAGTAAATGCCTATTCTGACAGGTAAACTATGCTTTATTTATCATGTTATGCAACTAAAGGAGTTAGAAGATTATATAGTATGGTGATATGGAAATGTGATTTATTTTATAATTAATACAAGGAAATATTGCCTGTATCATCACATTATTATTATTATGGTATTATATTTGGGACAGCAGCTAGGATGACGGGGACACAGTGGGGACACAGTGTGTGATGATGACTTCCCAAGCTTTTCATCCTACCCCTATATATGTGGTGTAAAGTGTAAATGAAATTGCAAATATTTATTTTATTTTGCTTTACCACAGCTATCCACACACTAAAAGTTCCTTTCTGTCAATATATTTTACCATGCAAAGGAAACTTTGTCTTATCATTTTAGATATAAAGGAGAGTGAAAGGATAAAAAAAAAAGTTTTATGTATGGGACAGACTATAAGTTTAATATAACATGTATTGCACCTCCCGATAGAGTTGGACTTATGTAACAAAAATTGTTACATTCCACACTGTTAAGATTCATTTAACACATATTTGAATCAATACCTAAAAAATTAAAACAAGAATCTGGAATGTTTAAAGCTGAGAAAAAAAAGTGCTTTTTTGTTGTTTTCCTAAAGTACTTTCAACATTTATTTAAATACATATAGAGAATATTTTATTTGTGAGTTCTTCCTTATCTTTTATGTGGAGTTATACATACCACATTTGTTGGTGCTATACCATATAGCTATAATGTGCAACAGAAATCCTAGAACCAAATTGTTTGGAACAAAATCCATAACAAAAAAGTTCTTGGGGCATAAATATACAATGCCCAAGCAAGCTTCGGCTTTAAAAAAAAAAAAAACATGTGCTTAATATGGAGAAGGATACACATAAATTATTAAGGATGCACACATTTACCAACTGGGATGTATATGTTGACACATTAAATAATACATTTTGATAAGGCAGGATACTTTAGTCTTTTTGCTTAATAATGTCTATATGATGTCTCTGAGGAGGTTGTTGTGTCAGTATGCTGATGTTTGTTTCTCATTTTCCCACTCTAGACTTCTTGCTGAGCATAGTACTTGGCCCAACAGCAGAACTCTTGCTCTGCTGCTCTATACCTTTTTATAGCAAGTTGATGTGCTCCAAGATTGTGTATGGCGAAGTATCTCGCTCATTTGCATACCACAGAGAATATGCAGTCATAAAAATTGATAATCAGAAACACTACCATTCTTTACCCTCAGCATGAAGCATTTTGTTTAGAGTAAAATATGTTTTTTTCTGCATGAAATAATTTCAACACGTGCACACTGTCATTCCTTCACATTGCTCATGCCCAGGACAAATGCACACACAACTACAGTGATCCAGACCTAAACTCACTGCTGCAACTGCTTCCATTTGAGGGGCATTTCCAATGCAGACAAAAGTGTGCAGATTGCAGCTAAATATTTGCAAGCCGAGAAAACTGCTGATGGCTGACAATCCACAATTCATAGCACTACATACGTATAAAGGTATAGGAATGCTGCTTATATGCTGTGCTGCACAATCATTTTTTTACCAAAAAACAAAAACAAGAAAAGGTTCCTTTCATGGTTTTTTTCTTTATCTAATTAAAAAATGAAGGCTTAAAGTAACACTTAGAAGGAAACACTTACCTGGAATAGTTTAAAATAGTAACAGAAAACATGATCTCCCATTAGATTATTTCGTGCAAACTCCTGTCCAGTTTGTGCAATTTGCTTTGCCTGTAAATGAATAGGTAAATACAAGTGTTGTTAAATGGATGTAGAACAAATAGTTTAAACTGATTAGCCTGATTATCCTATAGTGCTTAAGGTGTTGTGAAATTACAACTCCCGGCATTTTTCAAAAGACATAGCAGAGCTGATACCTAGCAAAACATGATGGGTGTTGTTGTTTTCGCCTGTGGCTAGATACCTGGACCTGATTCACAGATAAGAGTGAGTTAGGTGAGGGCAGATCCGCACCTAACTCACTCTTCCAGCCCATAACCCGCCCCCCATTTTTAGGTACCTTATGGCACTTATGAGTGCCATGAGGGCAACCTTATGTCTCCATGCAATGTCCACCCTCCCCGGCTAATCAAAATCCCTCCCCCCTCCCACTTCTTCCTCAGAAGGCCCCGAGGCGGCATTACGCCACCTCTTTCAACGTTAAAGTACTCTGTGCGGTTTTTGAAGACCGCACAGACGCTATCTACGTACTGACCTGCTATGTAGATAGTGTAAATGACCTACTACGCATGCATAGTAGGTTATTTTGCCAAAATGCGCACTTAAGAAGCTTCTTAAGTGTGAATCAGGCCCAAAAAGTGGAGATGTTGCCCATAGAAACCAATCAGCTTCTAGCTCACTATTGGATTTGACGTTTTGCTCTCAAGTTCACCTTGGTTTTTTACATTTTTTTTTTTTTATTTGGACACAGACTGTCATGAATAACAGAAATTTTCAAGTATTTTTCTAGTCACTTCTGATTTTTGCCACTTGCTGGTGTTTTTTATTTATGTCTTTTTTTCACTGATTAGGTTGGCTCACACAGTTGGCACAGATTAATTGTAGCTGTGTTCATTTGGATATATTTTTTTGGGTAATGTTTTCTGATTTATAGCTTTGTATTCCCAGCGCCCACCATGTATCACTAATTGTTGCTTTAGTTCTGTTACACTTAGTGGGAGTGTTTTAATATACTGGTAGGCTGCTTGTTAGGGGAGGGTCTGCGCCATCATATTGTGAAAATATTTTTTTGTCACTTGGTATTTATATAGCGCCAGCAGATTATGTAGCACTTTCACATTTAACAATTAGCATAAACAAGACTGTAGCAGTAGTAACAAAAAGACTGGGTGGGTAAGAGGGTAAAAGTACTCAGTTTACAATCTATAGGACAGTGGGGTTGATACATAAGGGCAAGTGCTATATATCACACAATGGACTAGCCACGTTGGATGGTAAAAGTATTCAAGGACCTGATTCACACTTAAGAACGCATTAGGGGCCTGATGCAGAGGCTGAAAATAAGAACTTAAAGTTACACCTGGGCAAAACCATGTTGATTTCAGGGGGAGTCAAGTTAACTTTATTCTATGCATGCAGGGAGAATGCTTTGCTTTTACTTATTGCACACAGATACCTGATCAGCTTCACTTTTAAACTGCTAATTAGACTTGAGCTGGGAAACATCACCTTTTAACTATAATACTGTTGCAACAAATGAAATTTGACTCCCCTGAAATCAACATGGTTTAGCCCAGGTGTAACTTCAAGTTCTTATTTTCAGCCTCTGAATCAGGCCCTAGGTGCCTATATATAGGCACCTAATAGCACTGAAACTCCCTCGGCACGCACCGGTTTTCAGGTTCGTATGTGACTTACAAGTGCCATAGGGCTCCCTTAACTGTCCTTAAATGACTTTCGCATTTAAATGCGTAGGGCGTCTATTTAGGAACGCAAGTGCATAACCGCGCCTTCGTTGTTTGATTGAAATGCCTCCCTCCACCCTTTTCTGTGTAACTTCCTATTTTACTTATTCATAGAACGCCCATTTCTGCGTATGTTACTGCGAACCTACAGACTTTAGGTACGCAGTGCATAAGTATGTAATTTACGCACATAAGTCCAACGTTAATAGCGTAGAAAAGTTACTATGCATGCGCAGTCAATCCGTTCTTAAAAAAAAACGCACGCCTAAAATCCGAAGCACGGAAATTGCAAACATAAGTCCAACGCAAATAGCGTATGAAAAAGTTACTACGCATGCGCATTTCATCCGTTCTTAAATATACGCACCTAAAATCGGAAGCATTCTTAAGTGTTAATCAGGTCCTCAGTGTCTGTTTGATCCAGCCTCACAGCAGTGTTAAAAACAGAGATTAGGGAATTTTAGAATAGAAAGAGAGGGTGTGTGGGTTTGTGCTCATAATGGAATAGAAACACAAGGTGGAAAGCAAAGTGGTTGTTAATATGGTAAATAAATGTTAAGAAGGTTGAAGAATTTGATAAGCTTGTCTGAAGAGATGAGTTTTAAGAGAGTAGAGAATAGCCTTAATGGGTGAGGAAGGTTATTTGAATAAACTCTAATAAAACATTCACGTATACTATAAATATACTATAAAAACAAATAGGGTCTCAGTTTTAAATTCGAATATATTAATTTTGACCAGATTATCCAAAACAATTTATTACAATACAATGTGATCGTTCTGCGGAATCAAGAAACAAATCATGTGCTATTTGTGTCAGAAGGTCATATCTTCCCTTTTGCCTTTCTCCAAGACCAATGCTGCAGCAGTGGGAATAGGTGCACACATGCATATAATCTTACCTCAGCATCATGGTCTTTCACCCACTGAATTTTTTCAAGCAAATCACTAAGATCTTTCCGGAAGGGCACATAGTGTTTCCACGGTTGTAGTTCATTATAAAAGTGTTCATAGTATATGGATTCTTGCTTAAGTATCACGCTGTTTCCAACAAGGAGGTATGGCATTCTATATGCTGCCACTGTTCCATCAATAAGAATTTGATATTTGTACTAAACAATAGAAAGAAAGAACAGGTTCTTTGTTATCAAATAGTTTTTATATTCCACACTAACTCCTGATAATAAATTAGCAAATTTACTTTGTCTTCTTTTCTTAACTGTATTTATATTTTATATTTGCTGCCTTCCCTATTACACAAATATTAACCAGCTTTCATTTTCAACTGTAATTTAGAGCTGAGCTAGTTAATGTCACTTCTCAATTATAATTAAAGTTAAAATTGCCCCCCCTCCCCCCGAATCTCAACATGGTTTTGGCTAAGGGCAGACTTATACCTGTTTTTGCTGTTGCTCTCAACTCTTGATCAGCCCACTTGGGCAGCAAGTGCATGATTTAAAAAAAACAAAAAAACTGTAATTAGCTATTACCTACCGTTTTGGGACCGTTTTTACAGTCACTAACAGTAATGTTAAATGATATACAAATACATTATAACAACCTCAACCTCAAACCTTGTGATTTTGCATTTAAAAGCAGGGCAGACGTTTTGTAACTAATAAAATGGAGAGAATGTGACCCATAAAGTGATAAATAAGGAGTGGATCTAAAGTTCCATAAAAGGCACGTTTTCCTATCGTTGGGATAGAGATCGCAAATGCATGTCACTTCCTATAAGGGTCTGGATCCTTGCTGCATGCTAGGCTGGATATAGTGAAAATCTGTCTTTGAATCATTGGACCATATTCAGAGAACCGTTTTTCGGGAAGTTCCGTGCGTATTTTTCTGATCTGATTAAGTGCGCATGTGTAGTTACTAAATTTACACTATCTACGTTGATTTTACGCACAGAAGTTCATTAGGCACGGACTTGTGAATCGCACGTGAGACAATACGTACGGAGGGGCGTAGTTGTAATCCATCCGGAGACAGATGCATGAAAGTGAGTGGGGGGAGGCATTTAAATGACCGTTTGAGGGGAGTGTCAGGGTTGTTGCCTTGCAACGTCTGTGCGTATAATTGCAAACTTTTCACGGACGGATCTCTGAATACAGCCCATTGTTGCCACTGTTATTGGAGCTCCAAGCACATTGGGATCGTAATTCTGGGCGAAATGTTAACAGAATAGACACCATTATAATTTCATGATCATTTAAATAATTTAGTAATGTTAAAGCAAATAATTGACACTTAAAAAATCATAATGTTTTTGTAATATATGGATTATGAGTGATTTGTAATCATTTGCATGTAATATAAAGCAGTGGTTCTCAACCTTTTCGTGGGGAGTATCAGTTACTGACTATGGAATCATGTCAAGTTCCACTTTGCATATCATGTAGTATATATAT
>WWET01000431.1:551905-564807 GCA_011038615.1 Limnodynastes dumerilii | reverse complement strand
GTTTGTACCGAATACTAGTCCCTCCTCTTGAGCTGCTTATGCAAAATACAGTATGATTGGCTATTTAGTTTGGGGTTTTTTTTTACTTGTAACCCTCCCTAGACCAGAGATCTGCTTAATTGCAGATTTATTAATCAAAGTACCAATGTTTCCAGAAGGATCAGCAATAATAAAAACCATGACTACAGGTAATCACAATCTATACAGATTAAATTTTAAAAGAATATAATTCAAAAATGCACATTTTATACTATTGTTATATGTTGGGATTTACAAATAAGTGAGACTTGTGTTTGTTGTTTTCTTGCTTATTTTGAATGATTTGCAACTAATGCAATGTAAAATATAAGAGTTTACGTAAATTCAATGTTTTTCCAGCACCTGATATTCTCATTTCAGATTTGTAGCATTTAAGGGATTAAACTGGAACTGGAATGCGTTAAAAAAGAATGGCAACTGCCTCCTCCATAGGGGCCAGCTTTGCACTGCAACATCATGTGACCGCACGTGTCTATATGTTGCCCACAATATGGAGTTTTCAAAATGCCGTAGATGCTTTTAAAAAAGTGGGGTGGGATGTGCATGATCCAAAAGACCCATTGTATGCAAGCAATTCTGGTGCATACCAGCACACAGCAGCTAAGCTTAATGCAGGCACGTGCCCAAATACACTGTGCTGTCTTTAAAGACCGCATGTACGCAATATAGTTACTTCGCATGCGTGGTAGCTAAAAACAGATAACTAGGCACGTAAGAAATAAAATACGGTGTTGTGAATCCGTCCGGAATATCTAATATGATCTATTAAAAATTTTCCTGCCATATAATCCATGCTAGGTTTTGTAGGATGGGTATTGTATCCTTGATATTCCCCACTACAAAGTCTGAGATATGTGATGTGAGTGAGCAAATCCCTGCGACTCTTAGGGCCTGATTCAGTTAGGAATTCGCACCGCAATTAACATGAAAAAGTTTGCGGTGCGTCTTTTCCCGTCACGGTAGCAGATTTTTATGCGCGTCTTTATGAGATGCAAAAAATTTTGCAGAACTAGCTTTGCGCCGCAAAATACGCAGGTGCAAAGTTAATTGAATCAAACCCTTAGTCTCTTAATGAATCTTCGGAAGAATTAGCGTCTTTTCCATCAGCTACCTGGGCTTGACGCGTTTTAGGACTTCGGACTGTATTCAGAGTTCAGCGTTTTTTTACTACTGCGCATGCGTAGTACATTTTTTACGTAATCTACGTATCTTTTCCTTACGAAGATTACGTATATGCGGTCTTAAAGACCGCATGTACGCAATCTACGTAAGGAAAAGATACATTGATTACGTAAAAAATTTACGGTCTTTCTGAATACGGTCCTTCATTCTCACAGACTGGTATGAACTGTCAGGATCCCGCTGAGATCTTTTTTTTTTTTATTATTTTTCACTTGCATACACTTTTTTTAAAATATATTTTAAATAAACTTTATTCACCCACTGCCTACAAGTATGTTTCTGTCTCTCCTGGGTTTATCACCACAGAGTTTCTTATCTATGAATTTGAGTTTATTTACTAAACATTTTACATTTGGACTTTTTCTTTATTTATGGAATCCTACATTTGGGACTTTGCAAGTGTCTAAAGCAGGGTGCACACTGGGGCTTTTCAACAGATAATCTTTCCAATCACACAATCAATGTGTGATGGCCAAAATGCTCCTAATAGACACAGTACACAAAAAGAAAAAGATATCTTTCCGTGGTTGATCTGGCATATTAGGAGCCCCAAAAGATTAGATCAAAAGATCATAGACTATTTCATAAGATTTTTACACACTGGTAAGATATCTGGTGATTGTGTAATTAGTAAGGTTATCTTTTGAAGAAGCCTCAGTGCGTGCCCACAATTAGTCTAATTAATCTTTTATACATACATGAATGCCGCATCTACTAATATCTCAAATCACATCCTGCGTTGGCTTTAATGTACAGTGTTACAATTTTATCATTAGTTATTTGAATTATACACAATCAATCATTTTAAATCATGTGTACTACATAATTTATTGAATCTCTGGGTAGTTACTGCAGCTCAGCACTTAGTCTGTTTCCATATTGTCTGTAATAGAGGCTGCAGCTTGGTTTGCATTCACCAGGGTATCTTGCATATGAATATTGCTTTCAGTACAGGATCCAGAGCGCTGCTGCATTTGGAGCCTCCTGCTGTATAAATACTCAGGAGATCACGCAAGGGAGGTACAAAAAGCAGTACCCTACCTTAAGATTTCCTGTCCGTCTTCACATATTATGGGAACATAGTGAAAGTCTTGATAGGGTGGCATATATGGGCATGCCTATAGCACTAGTGCTTGCACCCATGCAGGGAAAGTGTTAGTATGTAAATCTATACAGAAGTCTGTCTCAATAAGCTCCATATTGAATTTTCAACATGTGAGCAATCGCAAAAAGTGGGTGTTTTTACAATTCCAGCAATCAGAAAATGTTCCCTTATTTGGAAGTCTGGATCCGGTCCATTATTAGCACTGTGAAAGTTTAATCATGCCATTCAGCCTCCCCACTGTCCTTGCAATACTATTCAACATTTTATTAACATGTACCTGATCCCGGTGTCCGTGCATTTTCTGTATGCACTGAGGTCTGTGCGCACGTGAGAGGGGAGCGAACACTTACGTGTCCAAGACCCTGCCTTAAAATCTCTGCACGTATCTTATCTCTCGAGGCCTCTCTGCCGCGTAGTAGGCATGCGGATTTCAAGTAACTATTGTACGGAACTGAGTTGCGGAAGTCAGATGACCTTCTTAGTTGTGGCCCCGGCTCAATGTCATACTGTTATTTTTAGCCAGATTGGGTTTCCATTTAAACATTTTTCTGGGAGTGTAAAAAAAATACATTCCAAATGTAAGTTAACATGTTTTAAAGACTGTTCTCTAGATGTGTATAACTTTGAGAAGGCAGACTTTACATTTCTAATATACATCACATGCCCAGAACTGCAAAATATGGCAAAATCAAAAGCAAGCATTCAAAAGCCAAGCAAAGACTTGTATTTACTTGTAGGGCTGATAATTCTCTTCTAACAGACATAAGTACAGTAATTCTAAACAAACAAAACAGGTGCCACCACGCCGGAAACATACATTCCATAAGCACAACAAAGCACAGAGTCTGCTCAGAAAGTTTAACAAGTCTGCAAACTTTAATTTTCTTTTGTACACAAAATAAATACTCGCACCGACCTACACTGAGTTACAAAGCGCTGTGTATTGGGGGATGGGATAAGAATCTCTTACCTCAATTGCATGTATATCTGCCTGAACAGCAGTGAATCCGATGTGGCTTTAGATCATAGTTGCCAACTCTCCCTGAATATCAGGGAGACTCCCTGAAGATTGGGTGATCTCCCTGACTCCCTGAAGTGTTTGGTAATCTCCCTGATTCTAATTTCATCCATTGAGGTCTATAGAGATGACCAATTTCATGGAGGCCAAGATGTAATGAAAGAATCTTGTTAATCAGCTGCAGCGTCACTTTTAGCTTTTCTATAAAGATAGTAATGAAAGTATTCACTGACAATTTAATAATACTGACATTTTTATTGTAAAATAGCTTTCCTGGCAGTGCTAGATACATCTATGGGTGGAGCTATTCACAGGACACACCTCTTTGGCGCTACAGGACACACCCCTTTGGTGCAGCACCTTGATAGTGCTCTTACAATCTCCCTGATATTCATTTGCAAAAGTAGGCAACCATGCTTTAGATTGATCAGTTCATCCACATTTGGGGAAAAAATGTTGTACTTTTATTTTTTACTAAATCACCCTGGTTATGAAGAAGCTTATTCTGGGCTTCTCTGCTTACCGTTAGCTGGCTATTTCCAGCAGAATCTAAACTATAATCTACATACTGGAGATTATATTGTACTCCTCTCTTAATTAAGTGTTTTTGTCTTACCAATTATTGGTTATGTAACAGCATGGCTGTGATATATGTGTGGGATCATGTTGGACCAGCTCCAATAAATAAGAAAGCACTAAATAAATAATTTAAAAACCAAACGACTATATTGTTATTTTAAAAATGTTCCTACTGCGCAGTAGAGAATTTATGCAATCTACGTACCAGTTAGGTACGCAGATTGCCTCCGCGCGGTTTTAAAGACTGCACGGAGTAATTTAGTAGAAAAGAGGTGTGTTAATGCCGCCACACTTGTGCGGATCTGCGGTCGTACAGACCACTGATCCACACACTTTAGTTAACATACCTCCCAACATTTGAGAATTCGAAAGAGGGACAACATTTTGCGGCCTGTTAGAGGGGGTGTGTCTTGTACCACCCAGTGGCCGTGTCTGGGAAAGTGGGTATGTCTTGCATCGCCAGGCCAGCGGGTCTAGTGCCTGCCCCTTCTATTTAACCATCCATAGGTCTGTCCCTTATTATTAGGCCTGCCATCCATATGTCAACCCCTTATTATTTGTCCAGGATTCATATGTCCAGCCTCCATATCTGCCCATTATTATTATTTTCAGCTTCCGTGTCTCCCCCCTGTTTATTTGTGCAGTCTCTATGTCTAGTTTGAAGGAAAAAGATTAGTGCGCCAATAGAAACCCTTAAATCAATTTATGGTTTAAAAATAAAGGCTTTATTAGAGAAATCCTGTGTAAAAGGGGTAAGGTTTATATAAACAGTTCATGAAATTTAAGTTCATAAGTCACCGTTGTTATTAGGTGAAGAATAGGTTCTCTTAGGATAGATATATGTCCGATAGTTCTTAGATACAGTGTCCAACAAGTGGGGTTTTCAAACATATAGCAATCTCTGTAATAGGTATATAGCATTGCCTGTAGTCAAAGTGATGGCAGCGTTCCTTACTGAAGATACAGTGTATCGGCTGTCACTGTGATTAAAAAGTATCCAATTGTTAGTTACATATGTAATCCTGCTGTTTAAACAATACTGCTGGTGTTCCCAATAGGTAGAATAGAATGGTGTCCTTACCGGTAAGGTGAAGAAGGGGTTAAGGCTACGGGGAGCTCTCCCGTGCCTTGTATTGGTCCACGGCTCCGGTTCACTGATAACCGCTGGTTCCTTCCTGTATACAGCTTCTGGCTGCAGGGTTTAATCCTCGCCGGAGAATGAAGCTATAGCTGCTGTTAATGCTGGAAGATGATGCGGAACAGAAGATAGGGAGGTGGAAGGGTCCTTATTTAATCACCTACGCGTTTCGCCTGGTAACGGCTTCGTCAGGGAGCTGGGAACTCGATGCAGTAGTAAACAGAAGTTTTGCAGATGCAGGCCGGCGGGAGTTTTAAATCCTCTTTCCAAAGTGGTGCAGATGCGCAGACAACACCTGGGACAGGTGAAAGGAAAACTGGGTCCTAGCGCTATCCTCATATTTTCTGTTGGATAGAGAAGCGCTGGTTGTGATAAATTGTCTACTCTCACAATAGGGGCACTTAATGAGGATTGAATTTCAAAGTGCTTTAGTAGTGGAGTTGTTATGTATACCTTTACATATATATAGTGTATATGGGGTATAATATATAGGATGAAAAACAGTCATCTTTGTGCACAACTTGTGGAGGGTTACTTAGGGGTCTATGTATCAACCCAAAGTATGTTTATGCCCAAGATGGCAGATGGAATCAGCATTTCAAGTAAGAAGGAATGTAGCCAGGTCAAAATCAATATTCAGACCTTTAGGGGAGAGTGTTTCTAATTCATGAATCCATTTTGATTCTTCTCTTGAAATGAGAGATAACATGTCCCCTCCTCTCCAGGGTTTTGTGACTTTTTTTTATCCCTATAAAGGACAGATTTGCTGGGTTGCAATTATGGACGGCAGTAAAGTGTATTGGAACACTATGGGTCAATGTGTTGTTTTTAATATTTCGGATGTGTTCCGCTACCTTTGTAATGTCCAGCCTCCATTGTCTCCCCCGTTTAGTGTCCAGCTTCCACTGTGTGTCCTTTAAAATATCCCGCCTCCTTTGTGTGCCCCTTTTAATATCTAGCCTCCACTGTGTGTCCCTTTTAATATCCAGCCTCCTTTGTTTGCCCCTTTTAATATCCAGCCTCCTTTGTGTGCCCCTTTTAATGCCCAGCCTTCTTTGTCTGCCCCTTTTAATGCCCAGACTCCATTGTCTGCCCCTTGTAATGACCAGCCTCCTTTGTCTGCCCCTTGTAATGACCAGCCTCCTTTCCTTTGTCTGCCCCTTGAAATGACCAGCTTCCTCTGTCTGTCCCTTGTAATGACCAGCCTCCTTTGTCTGCCCCTTGTAATAACCAGCCTCCTCTGTCTGCCCCTTGTAATGACCAGCCTCCTTTGTCTGCTCCTTGTAATGACCAGCCTCCTTTCCTTTGTCTGCCCCTTGTAATGATCATCCTCTTCTGTCTGTCCTTTGTAATGACCAGCCTCCTTTGTCTGCCCCTTGTAATGTCCAGCCTCCTCTATCTGCCCCTTGTAATGACCAGCCTCCTCTGTCTGCCCCTTGTAATGACCAGCCTCCCTTGTCTGCCCCTTGTAATGACCAGCCTCCTTTGTCTGCCCCTTGTAATAACCAGCCTCCTCTGTCTGCCCCTTGTAATGACCAGCCTCCTTTGTCTGCCCCTTGTAATGACCAGCCTCCTTTCCTTTGTCTGCCCCTTGTAATGACCAGCCTTCTCTGTCTGCCCCTTGTAATGACAAGCCTCCTCTGTCTGTCCCTTGTAATAACCAGCCTCCTTTCCTTTGTCTGTCCCTTGTAATGACCAGCCTCCATATGTTCAGTTACTTACCTTTGACGTCTTCTCCCTTCCTCCGCGGTGCTCCCTCTCTGTACAGCTGCCTCTCACAGTCATGTGGTGCGGAAGTGTTAATACAGAGTTCCTACGGGAGCCCTGTAGAACCATTTGTGTTTGTAGAATGGCAGTGACCGCAAAGGTTCGGTCACTGCTATTCAAAGTAACAGGTTTGGTCCTACAGGGCTCCTTTAGGAACCCTGTATTACCTGCCTGGCTGTTCTGTTTAAAGCCCTGCTGCATATACAGCGGCAGGGGCTTTAAAAAAAAAAAAGCAACTTTGTCCCGAGAGTCTGATCTCTCGAAACAAGTTGTGAGGCGGGCGGGACTGCGGGACAGTCCCCCAAATGCAGGACTGTCACGCTGGAATCAGGACACTTGGGAGGTATGAGTTAAGGCAGGCTTATGGCAGCATAAGCTGTTGTACATAGAAGTACAATAAGACATAAAATACATCTTACCAAGTTGGTTTGCTAGTATCATAAATATATTTTTGCTATGCTGAAGACTACCAGTTTCCTGGAAATACATATGTCGTTGTCTCATGCCTGTGTTTGAAGCCATGATACCTTTAGGGGTTTCATTTAACAAAATGAAATATGAAAATCTGATGGGTTTTTTTGGGATATTTTCCCACAGTTTGCACATTACTGTATATGTACCAAGGAGGTTTTGAAGTCGCTTAAAAGTTGTGCCATGGGGCCAGATTTACTAAGCTGCGGGTTTGCTACCAATCAGATTCTAGCTCTTACTTTCTTTTTACATACTAGAGAATATCAGCTAAAATCTGATTGGTTGCTAAGGGCAACATCTCCACTTTTCCAAATTTGCAGCTTAGTAAATCTGGCCCACGGAGTACACATTACTGTCAAATAGTCGTCTTAATTTGTTTCATTCGGTCACTTAAAGCCCTCTAATTAAACTGTGCCATTTTTGCAAATCATCGGCAAATACAGTGAATTAATTGACCCAAAAATGCACAGATTGGCTGGATCCAGAATTCAGTCCTGGTAAAAGGAGAAAGACCTTACGCATTATTCCGACTTCTGCACCATTCCCGTGTAAAATGAAAATCTTCAGGTAGAGTGCTGAGATGGTAACCTTATATGTGCGAGATTTGTGGCCTCCCCTTGCCTGTACGGTAGTTAGAATGCTGCGGGGCACCTGATCTGGAATTTGTCCAGCTTTTTAAAACAATGACTATACTTTAAATGGAAAAATGTATTTATACTTAAGAAGTCCATTAGCAAATGATTACATTGAACTAAACACTTGTGAGTTTTTAAATTGTAAATTCTACACAGTAAATAAAAATAGATATTTGCTATATTAAGTCTTTCAAGTTCACCATTTTCATTGGATCTTTTATATATGGTAAAAATCTTCCAGTGTCTGATTGCAAGGCATTAAGACATGATGTTATACTAATTCATATGATCAGTATAAATAAACTAATGTTTAGTTGCTCAGCGTCGTATAATTAGGTGGCATTGAGATAACTGGTCTTTAGCAAGTCAACTATAATTGCAATGCATGTGAATGATGCACAAAAAGAGTTAAAGGACAAGGTCTTCCGTACAGTAGGTGGCGATCACTTTCTGCAGAATAACATTGGATCTAATATCTGCTGCTAGGGGAGTGGTGAAATAGAGGGTCAGGGATGCGAGAGGCATGTTCTGTTCTGCAATCCTGTCTCACCTCCCTATTGTGCAGTGACACTGCTCTGCTGGAATCATCCCCCGGGGGCATTGAGGACAGGTAAGCAAGACTGAAACTGGCTATATACAGTCAATAAGGTAAAATGCTTGTACATGTCATCAGACCGCTCACTGCAGTGTAGTTCCATGATCATTGATACACAGATCTGTCTGAATGAGATGCTGAATCAGCCATCTGCTCTGGCTTTGTTGTGGTTAGTTGTCTTGGAACTGCTGACACCGGCCTTCTTCCTTCTCTGTTTTGCTCTTTCAGTCAATATTTTAGCGCTATTGCTTAGATGTCTGCTTAATTTTCAGTGTTTTCATTAATTGGGAAAAAAATATGAAAAGAGCACAAAGAATGCAAGCTGTAATTCTATCAGCACAGAATAAATAAAAATCTATCTCACGTGGTTAAAATGAAATAATTTCTAGCCTTAAAAATGCAAAAGAGACACCATATCTATGAACATTTACAACGAGTTTATGTGTGACATAAAGAAAATACATTATTTTAGTTTTACAATGTCTTTAAATTATCTGTATATAATGTCACAAAACACTTGACCTCAATGCTTATTTTATCATCTTCAGTAGTCAGCTCGGCTGTGTTGTATCCCATAGCAAACCAATTTAAAAAATTTGACTTGTAAAGATATTTTATCAAATAAAAGTACTACTAAACGTGAGCATGCAATCCTGTTTTGTCAGAAAATTGAGTGTATATCCCTTTTAGTGCTCTATTATTTCCTTTGCTGTTATATTCTAAATTTTCTATTTTATATTCATCTGAAGCCTGCACCAATAAAAAATCTGATTTGCTTTTTGGAATTGTAAATAAGTTTGTAATTTGTACCATGTTATTAAAGTAGTTTTATTTATTAACCATGTCCAAAATCATATATTATATTTTTTTACTTATAATTAGATTTTGAAAAAAATGTCACCTATTGGAAATTAGATGCCAACAAAATGGCATAACAGGGCAGTGATCACATGAAGTTTACTTTATTTACCTGATTGGGCGATTGGATGGACTGTTTGTTGGATCTCTTGCAAATCCTTCCGGTGTATGACCAACTTTATTCTAGTCACACACCGGAAGTCATTTGTCATACTAGAAAAAAATCATAATCAATTATTTTTATAGCATGTATCTGCGGTTATCAATTACATGGCAATAGCTTTTATTAAAATTTGCTATCATAATTTATTCCGAAAGAATTACTGAAATGAAATAATAAAGTAAAAAATGGAAGCAGACAAGGGGACGGATCCAGATCTGAACGCAGCGTAACTGCGTAACGTATGTACACCCTGTCCAGATACCAACACCACTAACATACGCCCAGATCAGGATAAGGTTGTAAATACTCATTAGAACGTTATTACGTTAGAAGTTCCGTCCAAAATACGTTCCTGATCTTGAAATCATGTGAATATGTTCAAAATTAAAATTACGTTTGATTAAAAATCCAAATTGCGTGCCAAGTGCGTGTAAAGGGTGTTTTAGCAAGCGCAAGTTGTTAAATATGTTTGAACCTAGTGTTTCCTATGCTGTGAGGATACGTGAAGTTAGACATGACCCCTAACAGGAGCAAATGTTATCCTGAGCGTACAGCCGAGTATGCTCAGATGTGGATCAGTTGCAGTTGGCAACACGCAACCATATATGTTGTAACTTAAATAGGGAGCATATGTGTCTGGCTCGGTTCTGAGCATGCGTACTGGCAAATCACAGCAATCTGACATACGCCCAGATCTGGATCTTCATTATATTATCTAGTACAAAATACACAAGAACCAGGGACTTCTGATGAACATACTGTATTCTTAAGTAGGAACATATTATAGAAACTGCACAAAACCTGTGCCTCTTTTCAGAAATCAAGGTTTATCTAAAACCTAATTTGCATTGCAGTGCTCTTTTTACTCTTTATACACACTTGTCCAATTTTATAGAGATCTCCTGTATAATTACCTCACCCATACAAACTCTTCCAATCTTTACCAAAGCCAGGGCCAGTGTTTGGTCTCTGGGCACCCTAGGCAGTTAGGCCCATCACTGCCCCCCATCCCCCATCCTCCTTAGCTGGTCAGCTGTTATTGAAAACATTCTGCAGCGGCTTTGTATTATTCTGTACCTAGGCTAAGTACAGTGTACCAAAAAGTAATCGCTGATGCAGAAGTGTCAGCAGAGCTGCTGCGGATGGTATTTTCAATGACAGCTGATGGCTGTCATTAAAGACACAATCCGCCCCTGCAGTGCCGCCAATCCGCCCCTACAGTGCCCCCTTATTTTTATTTTTTTAAATAATTTTTTTATTGTTAAATAAGGCAGTCATACAAAATAAAAAACAATAACATTGACAAGAATAAAGGTGTAGTACATTACAGCATGTGTGTAACAAGTCAGTCCCACTTACTTTTATAGTGCTTAGGTGATCAGTTGTCAGGGATGTGACAGATGTTCGGCTAAACACTACAAAATAAGTGGTGCTGCAGATATATCAGATGTGCCACGGTTGGCCAAAAGATTTAGGGCCCTAATGCACCCTGTGCCGTCATTTTAGACAGTGCTGCATGATGTCAGTATTTGGGAGACATATTGCACAAACCAGTCTGAGGAGCGTACACATTTGTAAATTAGCAGGGTGATTGGTGGTCAGCAATTAAGCAGGTTTTAAAATAATTTGAACCGATTGAGTAACCAGGTTTGAATGTAATGAGTGGTCATTGAGCGTACATACTCATCCAACATTGGACCTACTGCACGCTTGGAGGTTGGATTGGATTGGACAGGAGCGTGTACCCTGCTGTAAAGCAGTCTCTAGTACAGTATGTCATGTTCACACTACTTACTCTTACCAAACCGTAGTTGTAGATATTAAAATTGTGACTGCTTTAGTTGCATTATTTTGCACTGTCCCAGGTAGTGCTTATGGAGACATTAATGATGATGTATCCGTTACATGATCTGTACATACAATAGTGTTGGCTTACAATGCATTTCTTTAAAACAACATTTCAAGCTGTTTAGTTTCTCTATGCTGCTCTTAGCTAATGTTAAATATTTTCAATTCAGATACTTCAATCATAATGAAGCTCATTGGAAGAAATAATTAATCTCTCGCACTGAAGGAAAAGCTGTTGATCTTAAGGTTTTGGTAAATCCCACCTTACGTCTCCATTCAATGCCTAACATAGAGGCTGACACAGAAGCTAATGGTTCTGACAGCAACAACCACAAGTCCAAAGGGAAATCTCCAAGGGATAATTTACAGGAAAATGTCAATTCTTTCAATGTGGGAGATACTTCAACAAACCTAGAACCTGGTGGTAATCGTCATTATCCCTGGGGATGCCTGGTGACTCACACAAGGGAAAAATTCTATACTATCTGCTCAGACTACGCTTTCCTGAACAAAGCAACATCTCTGTACAAGGCTCCCAGCAGTGTCAGCAGTTTAAGTTCACAAGAGAAACCCTCTTTAAACAATGCGTTAAATTACATTGATCTTCCGGCTAGTGACTCTGACATCATTTATAATGAAGATGCAAGCTTGGATTCCTTGTCTAATGATCTCAGGACTCTTCCTCTTGCCTGGGAGATCGATACATCTGAATTTAACACAATGACTTCAAAGAAAAAAAACAAATCAGGTGAAACGTTGCTGTTAATTACTATAGTGAGCAAGAAAGCCAACTGTAATGGTTAAAATATTAATGCTGCAAGGTTGACAGGATGTACAGACCATACGTCTGTTTTGCTTTCAGTCAGCAGGCAGAATGAATAGTGATGCACTTTTTCATACAGCATATAACACAACGGTATTGGATTACACTGCAGGCCCGTTTCTGCTTAGACGTTAAGCAATGGTTTTTAGCTGAGTCTGGCACTACATTGTGGCTTTCCAACACAGTGGTGAAATAAACACTGACATTTTGAGATTCTGCCAACAATAATTTCATGTCCCTTATATGAACTCCCTAGCATAAATCATAATGCCCCTTTTATGGACTCCCTAGCATAAATCATAATGCCCCTTATATGGACTCCCTAGCATAAATCATAATGTCCCCTGTATGGACTCCCTAGCATAAATCATAATGTCCCCTCCCTAGCATAAATCATAATGTCCCCTGTATGGACTCCCTAGCATAAATCATAATGCCCCTTTTATGGACTCCCTAGCATAAATCATAATGCCCCTTTTATGGACTCCCTAGCATAAATCATAATGCCCCTTTTATGGACTCCCTAGCATAAATCATAATGCCCCTTTTATGGACTCCCTAGCATAAATCATAATGCCCCTTTTATGGACTCCCTAGCATAAATCATAATGCCCCTTTTATGGACTCCCTAGCATAAATCATAATGCCCCTTTTATGGACTCCCTAGCATAAATCATAATG
>WWET01000431.1:496586-520582 GCA_011038615.1 Limnodynastes dumerilii | reverse complement strand
CCTTAAGGATTCCGTATGTAAAACTGTATGTGTGGAACACTGGATTGTACACAAGGTCTTAGCATGTCTGTGCCGAATCAAGATGCGTATCTTGTACGTGGGATAGGGAATTCCGCATGGAACACGGCATCGGTCGGCTGTGTTCTGATGTGGAAATCCTTGTACTGCGCTTGTGACAGGCCACTTATGCACATAGCGTGTGTAAGTAGGTTTTTATTAATTCTGGATCCAGCTCTCTAGTTTAACTTCTGTGGGTTTTTTATGTGTGCTAAATTTATTTAATGCTATGTATGTTTTTCATATGTAGCTCTGAAGAGGAAGAAGATAGGGAATGGGAAGAACGAATAAATGAAAAACGGATTCTTCAGGTACTGCTTCAATTTTATTGATATTACAGTATTGCGAATAGAATAGCAAGTCTTTGATGAACGGATTTTGCATGGGTTCTAGGATAAAAGTTTCTGAGTTTTTAAATACTACATGTGCCATAAAAGGTACATCCAATCAGTTTCTAACTATAGATTTGATCATTAAGCTGCTGCTGCTTGATTTCAGTAATACAGTAATACAGTGACCCATTATGCTTAGGGCTAAAAAAAAACAAAAACATAACTTAATGCAGCATTGCTTGCTAAGTGTTTTCCCCCTTCATTTAATTACAGAAAAATAGGTTAGAGACCTGAAGTTCAAAAACTTATATTGCTTCTTTCATTTAGCAGACATACTAGAAATTTGATTTGAAATCCTTTCCACTTTTCACTGTTAAATATACCCTCAAGTTGAACATATTTTACAGCAACTTGATTTGTCCTTCATAAACAGGAAGAATTTTTTGCTGATCCCAATGCAGTGGATATAGAGTCTGAAGACTTTATGAATCTTCCTCCTGAGGTGAAGCATGAAATACTGACTGACATGAAGGAGTTCACAAAACGAAGACGAACACTGTTTGAAACTATGCCAGAGGTATGGAAAGTAGTAATGCCCTTGTTACATGACGTTCAAGCCATGGTGAGGTATTTTACTGAAAGCATTTTTTATGTGAGCTTTGTGAGACCTCAAAAGCAGCTTCTATTCATGCCTGCTCTCTCGATATGTGTGCTCACTTGACAGAAAGGGAAGAGTCTATTTCATCATGCTGATATTGATAAATCCAGAGCTTGCATGTACAATGAGCTACTAGACATATATGATGTACAGGAGTCTATAAAACATTTGCTACATGAATTAAAAATAATAAACCCTGACTGGACCCAGTATTCTGATACCCAGGCGTTCACAGTCCAGATCCAGGCTTCTGTGCCTTTCCGACACCAACCTTCTAACTTCTGTGAATTGCTTTCCGTATCTACATCCTGCTGCTGGGAACTCATCCAGGACGGAACTCCGTATTCAGAGCATCCAGAAAGTCTTGAGAAGGTGGCTCATGTTTTTAAACAAAACGCAGCCGTTTTCTGATGCTAGCATCCTTTTTACGGAGATCTAGATCCAGTTGTGGTTTTTTTTTCTGATTGGCGTCTTTCCATTTCTGGGGTTATAATTTATTTGAAATATTGCTTTATATTTCCTATATGGTTATTTCCTCATAGCTATCCATGATGAACTTTACTTAGCAATTGTTTCCCTCCTCATCATGACAGGGCATAATATAGAATACATTTTGGTTTTTTCGAAACCACCTTATAGTATGGTTCTCATCCTCTACCACTTTTTCATGTATAAAGCAATGATTGGAATAATATGAGCAGCGGCTCACAGTGGGGCAGTTAAAACAATGATGTATATGTTGGTTTTTTGATTTATCACGCACAACAGAGAGCTCCAAAGCAGTCCGAGCATTAACAATATTAATTGGCTTGGTTATATGTTGGCAAATGCTGAATAATGTGATTTAAATTTGAAACTGTGAAAATCTTAAGACATTTATTTAATTGGCTGTGTTAATGTGCTTCTACTCTTTTTTGATTACATATCTTATATAACTTTTTATTGTGAAGTTTAATTTCACTTGATGTGAAACAACAAACAATAGCTACAAAGAACATCTGATGACAACTGCAATGTAGAATAACATAAGCAACATTTAGGGGAGTGGGGAAGATGTAGAAGTGAATAGAAGAGGAGGAAAGGGATCTAGTGTAGTGCCATGACACTTGTCTCAAGCCTGCAACCAAAGAGAGAGAGAGAGAGAGAGAGACTATTGTCTGATGCCTGGTTTGTGTTCTTGAAGATGTTTATTGGTTATCAGAGAAGTTTTTCTTTTTAAGTTTTAATCATCTAAACACCATTAAGACCAACTAAGTTGTGTAACTCTTAAAAAGATATTTGCTAAAATATTCAACAGTAAAGTTAGGACAATTATAAGAGAACCTGTTCAGGGTTATACAAGGATATACATTAAGGACCTGACTCACACTTCAGAATTCTTCAGATTTTAGGTGCGTATATTTAAGAACGGATGCGCTGCGCATGCGTAGTAACTTTTATACGCTATTTGCGTTGGACTTAAGTTCGCAGATTCCGTGCTTATACGCTACGAAATTAAAATCTGTAGGTTCGTAGTAACATACGCAAAAATGGGCGTTCCATGAATAATGCACTCGGCAGATACAAAGGGTGGAGAGAGGCATTTAAATGACCAAATGAAGGCGCGGTTATGCAGTTAAATTCCTAAGTAGATGCCCTACGCATTCAAATGCGAACCTACAGTTAAGGGAGCCCTATGGCACTCGTAAGTCACATAAGAACCTGAAAACCGGGGGCGTGCCGAGGGAGTTTCTTTGCCATTAGGGGCCTAATTCAGAGGCTGAAAATAAGAACTTAAAGTTACACCTGGGCAAAACCATGTTGATTTCAGGGGGAGTCAAGTTAATTTTATTCTATGCATGCAGGGAGAATGCTTTGCTTTTACTTATTCCACACAGATACCTGATCAGCTTCACTTTTAAACTGCTAATTAATCTTGAGCTGGGAAACATCACCTTTTAACTATAATACTGTTGCAACAAATGAAATTTGACTCCCCTGAAATCAACATGGTTTAGCCCAGGTGTAACTTTAAGTTCTTATTTTCAGCTTCTGAATCAGGCTCTAGTTGTGTATATTTAGGAACCTATCGTGTTCTTAAGTGTGAATCAGGTCCTATATTCTTGTCTTGGTAAACAAGGCTTTATTATATGACCAATAGATGGCCCCAATTGCTCTTTCATATATAATGGTTTGTATATGACTTCTATGACGTGCTTCCAGTTTTGCAGCCATTGTGATGTAAATAGGACACAATACAACATCCAGCTGTAAAATAATGACATGCGCAGTGTAGCGGTATATTTTTGGAAAGAAATGTGACATTTTTATTTCTCTAGTTTTGGGTTCCATTATTTGAATATTTAAGTTGCATCAATTTAAATATTTTGGGTACATTTTCCATCTTCATGACATTGATCTGATCTTTGAAGGACTCCAATGACTTCTCACAGTATCAGCTGAAAGGATTGCTGAAAAAAAACAACCTGAGCAGGTGTCTTGATACTGTGCGAAAGGAGATGAACCAGCAGTACACTGGAGAGGTTACAGCGCAGTTGGAGAAAGAAGGAGGATTTATGAAAGATGTTGAAAGTCGCCGTGTGGTCTCAGAGGACGCTTCTCATTATATACTAATTAAAGGTATACCTACATAAGGGAAACAATGTGTATGCATTGCAACTGGATGGGGCAGTTCACCCTCTGGCAGCCAATGGTTAGCTTGTAGACGTATTTGTACCTTATGGTTTGTCTGTTATGTTTAAAATCAGACTAGTTTTATGACTTGGTGAAATGGACAAACTTGACATGTTAAGGACATAATTTAAATATACGATTTTAATGATCCACTTTTGTTTTCTAATAAAGCTACATTCTTCCCACTAAAGCTAATTACCATTCCATATTGATGATGTGGATATCTTAAACAAATTTTAATTTGAATAGTTTGAAATAGTTGCCATCTACTTCAAATATTTTTTGTACAGTCTATTAATTTGTAGTGTTTCTTTTATTTGTTTTTTGCTTT
This sequence comes from Limnodynastes dumerilii, assembly GCA_011038615.1. Lineage (NCBI taxonomy): Eukaryota > Metazoa > Chordata > Amphibia > Anura > Limnodynastidae > Limnodynastes > Limnodynastes dumerilii. The sequence continues at coordinate 516,531 of WWET01000431.1, read as the reverse complement.
AGGAATTCAATCTAAGAAAGATGATAAAAAAGAAGATCTTTCTGAAGAACCCTTACCTTCAAGTTCTAGTGATATAAAGCCAAAAACCTACCTTGATATAAAACTGGCTTCTGCTCATAAATCTAAGAAGGCCAAAGATAGCCCTCCAGAATCTGCACCTCCCTCACCAAGAACACTGTTTGCTATACAAGAGGCGATGGTGGAGAACAGTTCGGATGAGGAGACTCCTAGTAAAAATACAAAAGGAAGTTACCAGTTACCTTCTGAGTCTTTCGGAACTGTAGATGGTAACATTTCACCTAGGACCTTGCATGCAATTCAGCAGGCTCTTGCTGAAGATGAAGTAGTGGTGAGCAGGAAGAGGCCAGTTGAGATAAATGATGAGAAAGAACAACCCAAAGCAAAGGTGCTGATTATCAGTAGTTCAGATGAGGAGGATCATGTACTGGCCAGTGAGGCCAGAGTAGGAACTGCACAAGTTATATTGCTAACCAATGCTGAATCTCCCAGTCCCACCCTTGTCCAGAAAATGATTGACAACGATAAATTATTTGTTAGAAGATCCGTCCCTATTTTAGAGCAGAGTGAGCCACCTCGCAAAGCCAATGAATCAAAAGTAGAGGGGGTTGATTTGAACATACAAATAGCTAAGAGAAATCTTTTTAGTGCTCAGGACGTATGTGTTAAGTCCTCTTTTGAAAGTCATTCAAGTTGTGTTACTACAACAGCTCCCCAAGTGCAGTCACTTGTCTTGGAAAGCAGCAAACCAGATTTTAAAAATGTAGGTGATACCATCCTCCGTTCTGCTGATACAGAGAGCTTTGGACTTGAATCATGTAAAAATCATCCGGTCGAGATTACACCCAGTAAAAGTGAGACCATTTTTCAGCCATCACATTCTCCGGCTATATCCAATATTTCCCCATCGAAGGCTTCTGAACATGCCTCACCACAAGCAAGCAAAGTGTCTGCTCTACCTGCCGACATTGGCTCAAAAGCTCTGCTCCTAACAGAAGTCATTGAAAGCAATGAGAATTCCAGTAGTCAGCAACCCTCTTCGAGTAGCGTCCCAGACATCTCATATATTCCGATGACTCCAGAAAGTATATCTGTTAGTGAAGCCGAACCAGGGAGAGAAAATGAAATGGATTCAGACTCTGATGGTAAGGTTCTTGTCATGTGCATTACTTGTTTTCAGTAGCTGATTTCAGTTCACTATAATAGCTTTTCAATCGCAGGCTGTCACAGTTGTGCGTTGATATCTAGTCTGAAAACCACCTTTGCATACGCTTCTTTTTTAGGCATGCACAGTACTAAAATATGAGTAAATATGTTGTGTTATTGGTTGTATATCTCCATCTTGATCTGTCACTTTATCTTGGAAATATATTGTCTGCATGTCTACCTGTGTTTCACCTGAGAGCAGAGTGTTACCCCCACAGTCCAAGAAATATTCTAACCAAATAGACCCTTTTGTGTGTGTGATATTTTATATTACCATCTTATTTTTCTTTCTGCTAGGTAGTTTCATTGAAGTGGAGAGTGATTTAGAGAACAGTAATTCCCAGCCAACACAAGCAACAGAATCCCCCAAGGATGCTAATCTCGGACCAAACAATATGGACACTGCTCCAACTGGAATAGGATTCAGCTCCAGCACACACTTAGAAAATTCTTTCAGTGAAGAGAACACTGCAGCTGTCCAGGATGCCATTCCACAGCAAGAGAGTGAGGAGTCTGGAAAGGAGGAAGATGTTGGCAGCGAATGGCAAGATATAAGTGTGGTAATCTATGTAATCTGAACATAATCTTAATCATAGGGTATAAGTTAAAGGCTCATTTAAACTGTGTAATGGAAAAATATGAAATAGAGATGTATCGTAAACTCCGCTTATAACATTTTCTCAATCCTTATGCCCTTTTACCTCATCTTTCTGCGAAATCAGGAACAGATTGGAAGCCTGAATAGCGTGGGCATATTAATACATGCCCATACTGTGCTACTTAAATAGGTAACCCCTTCCTTTACAATTGCACCCTCCACAGTGCTCTATTCCTATGTAGTCCTAATTTATGGTAACACTATATAAATGTAGCACGTTTTGGCAGCAATGAATGTGTGTCTAATGTCCTATTAATGATCGGTTTTCTTTGTCTGTTATGGTGTTTGCACAGGAAGAACTTGAGTCTCTGGAGAACAATCTATTTGTTCAGCAGACCTCGCTCCAGGCTCAGAGGCAGCAGCAGGAACGTGTCGCTGCATCTGTTACCGGGCAGATGTGCCTAGAAAGCCAGGTTCGTTCACTCAATAATAATAACACATATAAGAAAATTTAGACTGTTGAGCAGCAATTTCTTTAGCTGTTTTATTATGTTTTTTTTTTAATTTATGGAAATCATTAACTCTTATACCTCTACTGCAATTTACTGCAGTTAGGAAACTGGAGACTTATATGGCCGGATTTACACTACCGGACGTCCTTTTTTTCTTTTTTTTTTTTTACATCTACGTATCTTTTCTTTACGTAAATTGCGTATATGCGACCTTTAAGACCGCATATACGCAATCTACGTGACGAAAAGATATGTAGATTATGTAAAAAAAGATACGACGTATGTGCAGTATCAAATTTCGGTAAACTCTGGACATATATGCAATACATCTGGCAGTGTGAATCCGGCCCGTAGGGCTTGTTACTGACAGAACTATTGGATTCAGTGTGATAGTCTATAGAAGACCTCATTGGGCCGGATCCAGAACTACGTCCAACTACTTCCATAGACGGACGTAATTCAATAAACAATCGCTACTGCGCATGCGTAGTAGCTATTGTACGTAATCTGCAAAAGACTGCATATACGCAATCTACGTATCGAAACGATACGCAGATTACGTTATAATATAATTTTTTTTTAATTATTTTTTTTACTAGAGAAAAACATTGCAGTTCCCTTAAAGATCAAATTGTGTTCAGTTCCACAATGTTGGCTGTACATTGCCAAAATCATTAAAAAGAGTATAGTAACAGCAAATGAATAAATAATTCCTTACCTTGTCCCCACTCCTGCTCCCACCTGCTCTGTCCTCTGCTCTGTCTGCCTTCTCTCCTCAGCTCTGTCCATGCTCTTCCTCTGTCTCCAAAAGTGCCATTCAATAAACCTGTTAACACTAGTGGAGGCGAGCTGTCGACAATCCAAGCATTGCGCTGACGTACTACACCCTTTGTGCATATATCAAATTTATCGATGAAACCACATTTTAGGAGTTATTATATTAAATCTTTTGTTTATAGTTACCTACAATACAAACTCTACATGATTCAAGTGTATAAATGTAAAAGCAATAATGATTTGTGGATGTAGAATTGCTTTTGCCTGAAGGTTTTATTTTGATTTCAGCTCAGACGTTACAGTTTGCATGTCACATAATTGGCAAGCTATAATTCTGTGGTCAGTTATAATGAGGTTTTGGCATAGATATCATTTATCCAGCATAATACTAACAGCTGTTGTGCAGAGCTTTACATTTGCACCTGGCGTAAATCCTGTTTAATGTCATGTTGCTTTGCTTTCTCTAGTACTGTCTGTTTGTTATATATAGCAATAAATAAACTTTGTACATTTTATGTTCTTGTTGGGTGTCTATATGTGTTTTTTTTGTCTTTGTTTAATTCAGGTAATAGTATAATGCCTTTGAGGGTATGTTCAGGCAGGCAATGCACCAGTAGGTTAAGGAAGACTTACTATGTTTTCTTACATTCGGCAGACTATACTTTATTGTTATTCTGCTTTAAGCTATCCTCATATGCAATGAAATCTCATTGGTAGTGTCTTCTTATGGTATTAAGTAGTTTCCTATGTAGAAAGTTGTGGAAGGTCCAAAGTAAAATATAATTACATGGTCTTAAAGAAATTCAAATAATATGCATATTTTATGCTGAACACATTTTTTCTGTTTCTAGCTGTGTAGTAGTTTATTTTCTTGTTGTCTTTAGAACCTTGTTAATTTATTTCTTGTGTAGTACAACCTGGAGTCAGCAAAGTCTTTACCTATGTCTGCATTGCCTTAGTATTGACGTGGGAAGACCAGTATGTTCTCAGTTGTACGTGTAACCATTAAAGTTCCAGTTTAAAAAAAAAAAAAATGTACTGGATCTCTGTGACAAATACAAAATTACAAGTATGGAGGTTGACTAAAAACTGCCTCTGTCATAGTGAAAGGCATTGTTTTGTCAGTGTAAGGGCTAAGTATCAGGGTTTGCAGCCACTGCCTATTATGTTGATGTTAATTCCTATATCCATTAATAAAGGATTAGACGTATTCTATTCCCAGCTGAACACTTCCTGTCTGTTTTAGTAGAGGCATACTAATGGCCTTAACATTCTGTATTTTGTATCATGATATCCTAAAAATCTACAAATCAGAAAATTTGTAATAACATTTATTTTTATTATTTAATTTTTTTTACAGTTTTGTTTTTTCTATTAAATTAAAGCGTGTTGTGTTTTATTTGATAACCCCAGGACTAGATCGTTCTAAACTAATTAATTTGGCCTACTTGATGGGGAGTGATTATACTGAAGGAATACCCTCGGTTGGCTTTGTGTCCGCTATGGAAATACTAAATGAATTCCCTGGACCTGGTATAGAACCTCTAGTGAAGTTCAAGTAAGTATTTGCTATATTTCCATGGAGATGGCAGATTTGTGGATTAATTGCTATCCTTGCTTTTGTTTGTTTTTGTTTTTCTGCAGCTGTCTGTAAATATATGAAATAATTTTAATTTCTTTGGACTTGTGAAACAATGTATTAATAATAATAATAATAATATTATTATTATTATTATTATTATTATTATTAAAAATGAAGGCTGGGTCCAGAAGTCTGTAAACCCTACTATAAAACTCCCCTAAAATGTGGGCTTTAGTCTGGATTGCACAGTGGGCACTTAGCAGAGGTTAATCTTGGGGGCTGGGTATCCCTGGCAAGTAAGGGACTGGATAAAAGACTTTACAGTGCCAGTGACTGGACCATAATGTAGAGCAGTGGTAGTCAACCTTTTCTCTTCTGCCCACTAGTGGGCGAATCAAGCTTTTATGTTGAACAGTGGGGGATTTGTAGCCCTGATAACAGTCATGACTGGTAGTGGCTTATGATGTAATTTGCGGCGGGTGAGGGCGGTGATTAATGCGTTAAGCGGTATAACAGCAGACATTGTATAGGCCGCATGGAGGTTAAACTAGTGCTTGTATGAGCATTTATGTGTAAACATACATAAAGTATAAGTAAAAAGATATCTTTAAATACAAATTTTTTACAAACCCTTCCCTCTAAAAATTACTTTGTAAAGAGAGCGGTAAGTATTAAACGGTTGACAACCCCAGTAGAGTCTTGTCATGTCATACTGTATGACATGACAAGCACAGCTGTGGTAGTAAGCCTCTATAGCTCAGCAGAAGTGGAGAGCAGCTGATCACTGTTCAGTCTGCTGCCAGATGGTAGGTGGTGTCACCCCCAGGCATGTGCCATCCTGACCAGTGCGTAGGTGTTTAGCACACCCTCATTGTACTATTACCATACCTAAACCCCAGCACCACTGTCGGAAATGCATACACTTTTTTTGATCATAACAATCGGAATACAACTCCTATTCATAAGTTTGAATCTGGGGATGTAAGCGGCTCTCTGATCCGTCGTGTGTGTGTGTTTGTTTTCTCTGTTATAGCTAGTAACGCTTATTTGAGATGTTTCATACACATACATATTACACATATAACATAAGTTGTACGTACTTATAGTGTATATTATTGAGGTGTGGACACCAACCAACTCTTTTTTTTGTTTTTTTTGTTATAAATTGTTATAAAAACAAACAAACATGAGATTTTGTTATTTTTTTATTTTTTTTTAGAAGTTTATATTTGATTGTAATCTGAAAGTGCAATGTACAGAAACTATCCTCTGGGTCTTTTAAGGTTTAGTTATTTGAGCTATGTTTCAAGCTGTCTCGTGGCAATGTTTATCATAAAAATAGTTGACATTTGGAATAGGAATAGTCTTTAAGTACATAATACTGTGATGCCTTGTGAGAACTGTCTTCACGCTCTCTGTTAAAAGTTGAGGCATAGTATAAGTGCTTCTCTATTCCTTTAACACACGTATGAAGACCACAAAAAATAGATTTAGTTGTGCTTTTTGTTTAATGTTGTACACTAATATTAATAATAATAATGGACCGGATTCAGATTTAAGAAGATTTTCGGTGAGTTCGTAATAGATCCGTACGTTAATTCAAAATAAGTACGTGTCGCAAAAGTAATGACTTTCTGAACATTTCTGTGTTGTGAAAGCAACCTTATCGTTAGCGCACGTATATGTGACGGAAGTGAAATGTTTGCAAATACGACTGCACGTCTACTGCATTACCACGCCCATTTTTTGCTATTTACATTCCGACTGACGCCTACTTATTAATAATCCGTCCTATCTTTTATGTTCACACGCATTTTTTGTCGTACGGAGTTTACTTACGCATCATTCCAATTACGCTTCGTAACTCCATGGTCCGCACATGCACACTAAGCAGAAATCACTGCGTGCGTAAATCACCAGTCATCTTAATTCTGAAGGCGGTCCAATATTATTATTGCAAAATACATCCATAATTATGTATTGCATTATAGTCCAATGTTGAAAAACACATCCATAAATAAAAGTACATCAGAAAAAAAAAACTCCGTAATGTTTCCTACACATGGTCTTAGAGAGCTCTAATTACTTCTGGCAAATCATTATGGAGTTATTGGGTAACATAAGGTTGATGCAGTGTGTAGTGGTGATTGGCTGATGTGGAGAGGGGAATGTGAAGGGCATTGTAAGTGGCTACACTAGAGACATGGTACCTATTTTTAGCAAAATAGTTTAGTAAAGGTTATGAACCAGGAATGCACTTGTTAGTATGAAATCAAGTCTTTTATTGGGTTACAATTCAAAGTTATACAAGAAACTCTCCATAGGAATGAATGAGGATTATGGACACTTAAAATATTGGAAATTAAGAAAAAAACATGAGCAACAAATACAAAACATTATATTATTATTAACAAAAGACAAAAAATGGAGACTGAAGATTTTTCCATTGTTAGCTGGAATGATCTTAAAGTAGCCGATACCTTAAATCTCTAAGCATTCAGCTGGGTACACTGAAGTTTTTACTGGCAATCTGACATCTAGAAAGATCTGTAAGAACGATTCTAGCCCCAACCTGCTTAACTATGCCCAGGGCCTGTGCTAGGGTGTTCATCGCCCCCTGAGAACTTCAAATTTGCACACTTCAGTTTAACATTTAACACTGGTGACTATCCTTAATTGTAGTGAGCGTCATAAAACACAATTTTGTAACGACAATAAAGGAAAGCAAATAATAGTCCCTATTTATTTATTTATTATCAGGTTTTTATATAGCGCCATCAGATTACATAGCGCTTTACAATTTTACAAACATTGGGGTAGATCCAGAACTACGTCTGTCTTCCATAGACGGACATAATTCAATGAACAATAGCTACTGTGCATGCGTAGTAGCTATTGTACGTAATCTGCGTATTGTTTCGATACGTAGATTGCGTATATGCGGTCTGCATGCGCAGTAGCTATTGTTCATTGAATTACGTCCGTCTATAGAAGACGGACGTAGTCCTGGATCCGGCCCATTGTAACAAGACTCGGTAGTAACAAACAGACTGGATAGGTAAGAGGGCCCTTCTCACAGACTTACAATCTATAGGACATTGGGGATTGATACATAAGAACATTAAACAATACAGACAGCGTCTATAGACTATATATCTTATTGTTCATGTCTCTCCAGCCTCCCCAGTATTCACCATTCATGGGGCTGATCCAGAGCTGCACTTGCACCTAAAAAAGAGGTATAAGTGTAGACATGAGCAATACCATGTTGAACTGCAAGATGAGGCAAATTTAAACTATGAAAACAGAATTAGAGTTGAGGTGAAGTTTCTTGGCTTAACTCTGTTTTATAGATTAAACATACCGCTATGCAGCATTTGAGTTCTATGTGCAAAAGTAAAGTATTATAAGTGATTTAGACGAGCTGTACATTTGCACCTGTTTTGCCCTTACTCTCAAACTCTGGATCAGCCCCCATGTGTCACCAGCTCACAGTGTTCTCCATTCATGTTTCTCCAGCTCTCAGAATTCTCATCATGGGCCTGACTTACAGACTGAAATGGGTACGTGCAGATTTTTAAAAAAATGCACACCTAAGTGGCATCTTCCATCTCCATAGGGCTACTTTAACTCTCCGTGCATATTTTTGTGCGGCTTTTGCTAAAGTGCGTGAGGACTTTGCAAACCAATCCCATACAGCCCTATTTAAATGCCTCCCCCCAACTACTTTTCTTAACTTCTACTTACAGAGTAGTGAAACACTCCTTCTTACAGATCTCATTAGGCAAGGAATTGAACTCCTTAACTGTGTGTAACACCTGGATTGTGCATGCGCAAGTCACAATAACGCTAATATGCACATGGCATGCATATCTAGGTTAGTTATTAAGTTTGAATCAGCTCCCATATGTCTTCAGCCTCCCCAGTATCTCCCATAATGTCTCTCCATCTCCCAGTATACCCAATCATGTGTCTCTAGCCTCCCCAGAATTCCCAATCATGTGGCGGCTGATATGAAACCCCACGATCATCAGGTCTTTCCAGACTGGTGCTGTTCGCACCACATCCACAGGGGACATCACGCCTGTCCTAACGATGCCCCCTGTGGATCTTTTCCAAACTATTCAAACAATGATATGAGCGCCCACAAGTTAGCGCTATGCAGAAAAATGAATGGGAAACATTGTAGTGAAGATCGTGTGTCCGTACACATTGACGTTTTCTCTAGACATTGGGACTTTGTTGACTGCAAAAATTAGAAGCTCCCAAAAATCTTATCAAACAATCCGATACCTTTCAGACGATTCGGTTGCATTGTTGGAAACCGATGTTTGATCATGTGCTCTGCACGTTTATTGGCGGGTTATTGCCAGGTAAAAGACCCAGTATGTACCCAGCTTAATAGAAAGAGTCCGCTTCTATTTCAGTGACTAATGTGATCGTTTAATCACATAAGGGTAAATTCTGGGATCATGCAACTGCAGAAAACCTGTGCTGTAAAAAGGCCTAAAAGGGAAGCAATTCTAGTGTGGACATGGTAATGTAAATAGCAACTCCACTCTTTGATCCGGATTCACAGTTACGTAGTTTTCATCTTACATACGTTGTTTTAAGAATTGAGCTAATATGCATGCGTAGTGGCTTATTTAAGCTATCTATGTACTATTTCTGTACGTAGATTACGTAAATAAGCCACTACACATACGTAGTAGCTCAATTCTTAAAACAACGTAACACGAAAATGGCGTAACTGTGAATCCGGACCTATGTTACTTCTCAAAGTAGTCATTCTTGGGTTCTGTTGAGCTTAACTGAATGTTTGTTCTCTTGCTAGGGAATGGTGGGAAGAAGCCCAAAAGAATAAGAAAACTAGACCTAATCCACGTGATACCAAAGTAAAGAAAAAATTACGTGATCTAGTTCTACATCCCAGCTTTCCTAACCAGGCAGTAGCTAGTGCGTATCTGAGGCCTGTTGTAGATGATTCCCAGGGAGCTTTTGCCTGGGGAAGACCAGACCTAGAACAAATCAGAGAATATCCTTTTATATGTAAAGCCAGATTCTGAAATTGGGCAGTATACGTTGGTTTTCCCAGTAATATGATTGAAAAGTTTTACGTTTTCATTCACTTCTATTATTTATTTAAGTTTATGAACCTCGACTTCAACTACTATGCAAAGCAATTTATTTGTTGTGGACTTTTTACCTTCTCAAAGATTTAAATGTATTAATAAAAAAAAAAATAGCTGCTTTCCAATGGGGCTGTTATTAATAGATAACATTTTGTCCACAAATGATCTTTGCAATCTGATTGGAGAAAAAGTTAAATTTGCATTTAAAAAAAATGTTTTTACTTTTAACTAGAGTAGTCCTTTTTAAATTTTTTTTGTTTATTTGTTTTCTTGCAAAAATTAGTTTAATAGCTCATTTAAGGAATTGTATTTTTTCATCATCGTCTCTGTTATAGACCCCTACATGTTGCATTATATGTGTTTTAGTAATGCATGCTTTGATTGCTTTTCTTCGTAATGAAAAGGTAACAGAAATCTTGAATTGTCAATGTGATGTTTGATTCTTAATAACATATACATTCTGTGAGAACCGCTTTGGATGGTATCACTCAAAGACTGATGAAGCGCTTCTGCCTGTGCTGAAACAGCTAAACACTCAACAGGTAAATGCAATTTAATTTTAGTTTTGTCTTTTTGTTGTTTTTACTGTATATTTATTTTATGATATTTCAGTACACTCACTCCTGATGGATCCAGATTGTGAATAACGCGAAGGGGGGCGTTTTTCCGATTGCTAGGCTCGGAAAATGTTCCCTTTGGTACTGCGGTAGTATAAATGTATTTCTTTTTCTTTAATATGTATAATCCTATACATGTAACCTACATGAGTGCAGAAAGTGATATTGGTCATTGTATAACTAGAAAATGTCAAAAAATTAGGACAGCAATTTTAAAGAGGATTTTGCATAATGTGTGTGCCATTTTCGTAAGTAATTGACTTTTTAGCTTTAAATGTGTCAAAACGTGTGCTTCCAGAGCCAGCTCCGAATAGATTCGTTTTTTCGGGTAGAGCAGCATGAAGCACATGCTCTGAAGAGCCAGCGACTGCGCAGGGCTGTGACTTGCATGAAGAGAAAGGAGAAAGAACATGATAAAATGGAGGTAGAAGAGGCCAAGGCACTGATGGAGAAGGAATGTGCACAGGAGGGACAAAAAGATGCAAAGTCCAGTAAGAAGTCCCAAAAAGGGCAAAAGCAAAATAAGGCAAAACCACACAGTCCTGATTCTGTAAGTGTGGGAGGGGGATTTCTTTGTGCCGAAGCCAAAGATTTGTCACCTAACAATGAAATGTCCTTCAGTGACTTTGACCTTGACACAGAAAGCAAAAAAAGCTATAAGGGAACAAACATGAGCATGGGGGATAATGGTATAAGAAAAGGAAAGACCACAAAAGTGGAAACAAGCAGCTCAAGTGATGAAGAAGAAAGTGTGACCCTGGTAACTGCTAAACCAGTGTTTAAGGGCAGCACAAGGAAGCCAAGAACTATGAGAGGGAGAAAGAAATGATTTGGAAAAGAAGGTGCTAATTATTGTACTGTATATATGAATTTTGATATGTCTTATTATTAATCTCACTTCTTGCATAATGAAATATACTACATAACATGATACTTGGTGTCTTTGGTCCCTGTTATTGTTTGTTTGGGTAAATTTATTTATTTTCACGGGCCAGATCCAGGTACTCCACTACTGGAGCTAATTTAGTGGGAATTCAGTATATTAATAAATATACAGTTTTAGTTTTACTTGAACCACTTGCACTTGTATTATTATTTTTTGAGAGGCTATTTCACTGAGGTTCCCAGTGCAGTTTTTCTTGTTTATACTCCACTACTACTACTGCACATGGTCCCTTAGAGGCCACTTCTCTCAAACACACACAGTGCCAACAGCAGGACCCTACCTTAATATTTACGCAGCAGCCTCACAGAAAATGGGGCAGGTGCATAACAAAACACAGTAATAAAAAAAAATAAAAACACAAGGCCGTGCTTCTAATCAAATATATGAAATGTGTGCAAGTGTATATATAAATGGAGAAGTGCAGCCAAGGACCAACATGACTACGAGGAGTTAGATAGTGGTCAATCTTGTCCTTGCCTGCAATTCTCCATTTATATATACAGGCGCAGGCTGTGTTTTCTGGTTACTGTTACTAGTTTTACTTTTGGGAGCCTGACCCTTCCCCAATATGGCCGCTGCACACTGTTCAAATGGCAGGAGTGTCTTAATACAGACCTCCTGAGTACAGGATAGGGACTCGCCTACAGGAGGTGCCTTGAAGCTGGGCAGGTGAGCTTAACCCGGTATAGCTATATTGTGAACTAAACCTCCTTTTTATGGATGTGCTGACACATGGTGTTATATATTTGTTTCGAGCGCTGTACCTCTCTTTTGTTCCTTGTAGCATAACTAAAGCATAAAGCATATGCAAGGACTTTCTCCCTACCTGTGTATACACTGTACGCATTTCCAAGGCTGCTACCATTGATGACACAAAGGGGGGTGGGGCCGCGGACCTGCATTGACAGCGGGCTACGCGCAGGGAAGTTCTTCCCTGCACATTGGCCCGTTAATGTGCAGCACTAAGCTGCAAGTAACAGTTGTAGAATACCGCAGATACTTGCTGCTGCAGGGCCATGGTAAGTATCTGCGGGCCCCATTAGCTCCAGGGACAGTAGTCCCGGCTGTACCCCCCTGATGGCGGCCATGCGTATTGCGTCCTGTACCAAACTGCCTTACTGGATCCTGAGGATCAGAAGTCTATTGTCTGTGCATGCACACTTGCACTTTGCTTCTGCTCGGGAAACTAGCATATGTGCTGAGTCTGGATTTTTTATTTTATGTTTTTCTCAGAATTCTAATTTCTTCTTATTTTCTTCATTATTTTCTTTTAATTATGGGGGATTCTTATAGAAATGCAAGCATCTATTGTTGGAAAAGTGCCACCAGGACCACCACTGTAGATAAAGGATAAAAGAAAATGTCCCACTTTTTTTATTCGTATTATTATTATTATTATTATTATTAACAGTAGCATTTTTAGGAAAGCTAAAATGTCAACAGGTTCTCTTGGTTTTTTTTTTGTTGGGGAACTTCTAGTTGGCGTACCATGAAAAATGAATTTAGTAGTGCCTTTAGATTCCTTGGTTGGCTGCTGAGTCTAGCAATTTAATATGATCTTGCAAGATGCCTGTATATAAACAGCAGCGCTGGGTGGTTAGGTCAGCAAGTAACATGCGAGTTTAAATATGAAACAAATTTCCACAAGCTAGGCTGAAGGTTATGTAACCTTCTCAGTGATCAGGCGTTTGCAAGAAATCTCAATCTGTTATGCAAGTTTTTAAAGCATTATAATGCTAATTATATTATTCTGTATGTTAAGAAATTTAGTAATTGTCTTCCTGTCCAATGAAATTATTATATGGCCAATTTATTAGTGATGGTGCTTTATTTTATTATGTTTCGATATAGCTTTCTAATGATGTGATGGTTTTTTTTTCACTTGAATTTTTTATTAAAATAATAAAAAGAAGTGCATACATCTTACAATAAAAAGAGAAAATGATAGTTTAGATTTTAAACCTTTTAGAACTCCAGCACTAGAAAAATGAAAAAGAAATAGTGAGTGAGAGAAAAAAGGAAAAGAAAGAGATAAGAGGGAGAAAACAGGGGAAAAGGGGGAATGGAGTACAGGGGCAAAAAAAATAATGGTAATTAAGAAGACATACACTGAAAACATCCAAAAAATGCTTGGATGGATAACATAATAGATATACAACGCATTGCATCAGATTCAAATAATAGATAATAAAACAGTTAATACTGTAAGTGGGACAGATTCTATTGAGTCATTCAAGGGTAAAATATGATTATAATTATTATTATTTATTATTATGGAGGAGTTTGACTTGCCTTTTGGTATAGTCAATACAACCAGAGAGCTTAAAAGCCAAGGAGAAGGTTAATTCTGTTGCTGAGAGAGGGACAATTCTAGATCTTGTACTAATAGAAATTGGGTTGTGGATTTAAGTTCACTTGGATCAAGTTGAAGGACTTGATGCCAAAATGAAATAGCACCATAATGTTATGATTTTAATTTAGAGATGGTTGTTGAGTTGTGACTGGCTTAGTGTAGAGCGACGGCACTTGACGGAATACCCACCACAGACTCACTGGACCGAAGGGGAGTGTTGGGATTAGGCTGTGGAGAGGGGAGTCAGGCTGTGGGGAAAGGAGGGTTAGGGTGAGGATTAGGATAAGGGTTGGAGTTAGAAAAATACCACTCTCTGTCACAGTTTTGTTCTGATGGTTAATAGCCACGCCCCTGTCCCAGCCCTTCGCTGTTTCCCTCTCTTCTTTCTTTCTCTATAGACCTCTTTCACGTTCCATTGAAAATTCCCTAGGTGCAAATTTACTGTCCACAAATTGGCCTTTTTTTTTTTGTTTTGTTTTTTTTAAAGCTTTAACTTTTTTTTGTTTTTTTACAGTTTATCATCCATCCCACATCCATGTTTTCATTAGACTTGCAATGTATGTGACACACCCCCTCTACCATGCCGCAAAATGTTGGCCCTGTTTCCAATTCTCAAATTTTGTATGTGATTATCAGAGATTATACCCCATTGCCAGACTAATAGCTGAATATACACTTTGCTGGTGCTATTTGCATCCAGAAGAGAGACCTACAGTGAAACTGTAACTCAAGATGTCCGTGCTGCCACAGATTCATATCACAAGAAAACCAGCCAGTGCTGACAGCTATACTACCTACTGTAACAGGATACCAAGAACACTTAACTATCTTCATCCTGGACACTTATGCACAACACCAGGGGGAAGATTTACTAAGCTGCGGGTTTGGAAATGTTGAGATGACTAGAGAATGTCAGCTAAAATCTGATTGGTTGCTATGGACAACATCTCCACTTTTCCAAACCTGCAGCTTAGTAAATATGGCCTCAGGACAGAGAATAGAAGGATCAGAGAAACCAACCTATCTAAATGGAGAGCAGAGCAGAAGAATTTGGGGCTAATAAAAGGAAACAAACTTTTCCCACTGACTATTTGAATAGATGTTGATGTTTTACTTGATTGATTTCACCAATAATGGCAAAATGATACTATCACACACACTCTGGTTGTATATTTGAACTGAGGGCTAGATCACTCATTTGGCTTTAAGTTGGACAATCTATTAAATTAGTTTCCTGCACTATCCTTTGAGCTCTGCTTGTGACACTAGTAGGAGGAAACAGAACTTTACCTCACTGACTATATACATGATTATTGAATGATCTCTAATACACTCTATTTGAACTGAGAAGATTCTCTATAGTCTGGTATGGGAGGAGGTCCACGAAGAGGCAGGTAACACCATGAGTTACACCATTGGGTGACGCTAACTCTAGTGACTCCACTGGATAGGCATGTGTGTGAATAACATAACTTCTTACTGTTAAAGGCATAGAATACGTGAAGGAACAAATATAGAACAATAGAAAATATCACAAAGCCACAGATAAAAGAGTTGTTTTATATAGATTCCAAACATTAGCAGGTTTTTGGAAAGCAAATTCACTTTTATGCAGATTCTATGCTAGTAATGCCCCTGTTATATATATGCATGAAGCAGCAAACAATAAGGTCAAAAATGATTAGGATGGTATATAGATGAAATCTGCACTTTTTTATCAGAATTGGAGCTGCTCGCTTTAAGTCTGGATTAATACCCTTAAAAATCAGTGATAACTTCAAATATTTACCCACCAGTTCAGGTTCTATCTGTATCTGTGACATCTTGAGATCCATAATATTGGAGTTGTTTCTATCTGCCTTTGGATCAATACTCCAATTCTGATAAAAAAAATGCAGATTTTATCTTTTTTATATCCTAATTTCTTTTTGTTTCCTGCTGTATGCATTAGCACTTTGGAAGCTGGAGACACATGATGGAGAATACTGGGGAAGCTGGAGACACATGATGGAGAATACTGGGGAAGCTGGAGACACATGATGGAGAATACTGGGGAAGCTGGAGACACATGATGGAGAATACTGGGGAAGCTGGAGACACATGATGGAGAATACTGGGGAAGCTGGAGACACATGACGGAGAATACTGGGGAAGCTGGAGGCACATGATGGAGAATACTGGGGAAGCTGGAGACACATGATGGAGAATACTGGGGAAGCTGGAGACACATGATGGAGAATACTGGGGAAGCTGGAGACACATGATGGAGAATACTGGGGAAGCTGGAGACACATGATGGAGAATACTGGGGAAGCTGGAGACACATGATGGAGAATACTGGGGAAGCTGGAGACACATGATGGAGAATACTGGGGAAGCTGGAGACACATGATGGAGAATACTGGGGAAGCTGGAGACACATGATGGAGAATACTGGGGAAGCTGGAGACACATGACGGAGAATACTGGGGAAGCTGGAGGCACATGATGGAGAATACTGGGGAAGCTGGAGACACATGATGGAGAATACTGGGGAAGCTGGAGACACATGATGGAGAATACTGGGGAAGCTGGAGACACATGATGGAGAATACTGGGGAAGCTGGAGACACATGATGGAGAATACTGGGGAAGCTGGAGACACATGATGGAGAATACTGGGGAAGCTGGAGACACATGATGGAGAATACTGGGGAAGCTGGAGACACATGATGGAGAATACTGGGGAAGCTGGAGACACATGATGGAGAATACTGGGGAAGCTGGAGACACATGACGGAGAATACTGGGGAAGCTGGAGGCACATGATGGAGAATACTGGGGAAGCTGGAGACACATGATGGAGAATACTGGGGAAGCTGGAGACACATGATGGAGAATACTGGGGAAGCTGGAGACACATGATGGAGAATACTGGGGAAGCTGGAGACACATGATGGAGAATACTGGGGAAGCTGGAGACACATGATGGAGAATACTGGGGAAGCTGGAGACACATGATGGAGAATACTGGGGAAGCTGGAGACACATGATGGAGAATACTGGGGAAGCTGGAGACACATGATGGAGAATACTGGGGAAGCTGGAGACACATGACGGAGAATACTGGGGAAGCTGGAGGCACATGATGGAGAATACTGGGGAAGCTGGAGACACATGATGGAGAATACTGGGGAAGCTGGAGACACATGATGGAGAATACTGGGGAAGCTGGAGACACATGATGGAGAATACTGGGGAAGCTGGAGACACATGATGGAGAATACTGGGGAAGCTGGAGACACATGATGGAGAATACTGGGGAAGCTGGAGACACATGATGGAGAATACTGGGGAAGCTGGAGACACATGATGGAGAATACTGGGGAAGCTGGAGACACATGATGGAGAATACTGGGGAAGCTGGAGACACATGACGGAGAATACTGGGGAAGCTGGAGGCACATGATGGAGAATACTGGGGAAGCTGGAGACACATGATGGAGAATACTGGGGAAGCTGGAGACACATGATGGAGAATACTGGGGAAGCTGGAGACACATGATGGAGAATACTGGGGAAGCTGGAGACACATGATGGAGAATACTGGGGAAGCTGGAGACACATGATGGAGAATACTGGGGAAGCTGGAGACACATGATGGAGAATACTGGGGAAGCTGGAGACACATGATGGAGAATACTGGGGAAGCTGGAGACACATGATGGAGAATACTGGGGAAGCTGGAGACACATGACGGAGAATACTGGGGAAGCTGGAGGCACATGATGGAGAATACTGGGGAAGCTGGAGACACATTAAATGAGAATACTGGAGAGACATGATGTGGAATAATGGGAGCTGGAGACACATGAATGGAGAATACTGGGGAGGCTGGAGACACATGGTAGCTGGAGATACGAACATAGAATAAAACACTAACTGGGCGCAAAATATATCAATAAATTAAATATAAAATACCAATAAATAAGTGTAATTATCTGGGTTACAGAGTGGACTGAACAAATGGCAGAAATATAAAATGAGCAATGTACAAAATAAATGGGTAAAATCAACACGGTATTGAAGTGGCAAGTACATAAAAACAACAAGATATTAAAGTGGCAAATGAATAAATAGATAAAGTAATCAAAAATAAATATAATTTAAATAAATAATACATGCAAATCGATATTGCAAGTTCAAAAACTAAAGTGATATAGTGCAAGTAGATTCAGAGGTTTTCCAAACAATCCAATAGATAAAGTAATCAAAATAAATATATAAATAAATAATACTTGCAAATCGATGATATAAATTCAAAAACTAAAGTGATATACTGCAAGTTGATTCAGACCAATCCAGTAGGACAAATAATGAAAAATGAAAAACAATGAATAAATAAAATAAAATAAAAAAAAACAATAAAAATTTTTATGATAATAAAGTTTATAAGTTAGACTGAAAGCTGTAAATAAATATCTAGTATAGTCCACAGTCTCGGACACTCCTATAATTCTTTAGATATAACAAGTTCCCAAAGTGGTATTTATGCGATCCTCAAAGGAGCGAGGGGATGACAGCTTACAGTTTTGAAGATACCGATTTTGTAGTTCTCCGATGGGTACTTCAATGTGGCAAAAAGTCCTGGTCTTAATCCACGTGCAGAGGAGACGGATATGTGGCTTTCCGGCAGACCGAGCTGTATGTCTGTGGAAAGCACTGCGGCTGTTACTGATATGCAAATTAGTCCTTTGATCTCCGTATCTCCTCTGTTATTGTTGATGAGCAAAAAGAAAAGAAAAACCGCAATGTGTAAAAACTTTTATAACATTTATTGAACATATAAATAAACTGACACGGTAAAGAGTAAAAAATCCCCCCACAGGGGGGAGGACCCGTACCGGACAACCGGAGACAATGGAAAGATGTTACACCCGGGTATTCTCATATACTCCTAAGCGGTCCTTTGGGGTATCCTCTCACACCTGTGCAACACACCCACGGACGCATTTCGACCTTATGTCTTTATCAAGGCATTACTATTTATTTAACTTATATATTTATTTCTGATTGTGGTTGATCACTCTTTTTATTTACGTGCCACTTAAATATCTTGTTGTTTTTATTTACTTGCCACTTTAATATCTTGTTGATTTTACCCACTGATTTTTTGCAATGGCCATTTTACATTTCTGCACTTTTTTTTAGCCCACTCTCTGATTTAGTATAACTCAGTTAATTGAACTTATTTATTGGTATTTTAGATTTAATTTACTGATATATTTTGCGCCCATTTAGTGTTTTATTCTACCTAGAAGAAATAGGTTCGTAATGGTGATTCAGAGCCATCCCATTCTTAAGTCCTACGTAAATTGCATATATTAAGGTACTACGCATGCTTAGTATATATCTTTTTAGATATACGCACCTAAAAAGTAGCATTTGCTTTATCTGTAAAATCAGGTCCTTAATTTCAAGCTAATTCTTAAGTCTGAATCAGGCCCTATGCCTTTAAAAATGACCTTACAGGGGCTAGCAGCTGATGGTTATTGATAATGTATAATTGTGTTTTGTGGCAATCTGCTGCATACGGGTTTTTTAAGATAATTGTATAAAAAACTTAATAACAACATAATAATGTTAAAAAAATTAATATTAAAAAATATTAATATTAAAACAAACACAAGTAATATAACATATAAAAACTAAAACAAAGTGTTAAAAGGGACTTTCAATTAAGTTTTGGATCATTGACAAGTTCAGCTAACCACCTCCAAATGTAAACACTCCAATCAGGAAGTGACCTGTATTTATATAGTGTATATAATGTGAACTCTGGCTAGTTTAATACAAACACTGGTGAGTTTAATGGAAAACTTTTTTCAGAACTTAATACAAAGCGCTACAAAACCCCGGCAAGTGTAACACAAATTTGCCACGATTAAAATTGCCAAACATGGCCGTAGTTTCAAAATCGCCTCTTAGCAAATCAGGAGCTTTTCAACAGAAAATTGCCGGCAAACTCTGACAATGTGGGGAGATTTTTACTGTTAATTTAAATCGCTGCTTAGTAAATTTGGCTTCTTTAGTGCCAAAGTGCCTTGGCTGAACCATTCAATAATTTCAATGAGGCATAGCAATCCATCCCCGGAGCACCAAACACAGTGCTGACCCTAACCCTCCCCTTCTATGGCCCTAACCCTCCCTTTCTAAGTGGCTAAT
>WWET01000431.1:482852-496561 GCA_011038615.1 Limnodynastes dumerilii | reverse complement strand
AGGTGCTTAATCCGACCCCCCCCCCCCCTAACACTAGGTTCAAGCTGCCAGGAAAGGAGGGTTAGGATTACAATTACAATTACCATTTAGTAGAACGGAGCTTTTGTTGCTCCGTGGATCGATTGCTATGCCTCATTGAGGCATAGCAATCAAAATCTCAGCCAGTTCGCAACTGGCTGGGAGAAATTATATTTTTCGAAAATCAAATTTTCATTGCGGAGACCCCACACCACACTCACCCATTCATAAAAAGAAATTCTAAAAATGCTCCCTATTCAAAATAGAGACAGCCAATAAGTAACTTTCGTCTGTCTCTATTTCTGAAAGCAGCTCATCATAGCGGGGACTGAAACCGGGTACAAATGGAACTGGCTGGGAGAGAACGACCCTATCGAATTAGGGCCAGTCTCAACGGGGACCCACACCCATATTTCGGTACAAAAGTGTAATCACATTTCTTTACATATAAGTTACCTTTTAACACAATCCATTTTATTATATTTATTTTTCAGGTGTCTCAAACATGTAGCACACATCTCTTAGTTGATACTTTGGTTGATATTCAATTACATCTATATTATTCATGAAGGAGATAAGAGGAGGTAGCCCTTGGGAAGAAGTCATTAAAGGTCCCTATGTGTTGTCCAACATGATCCATTCCATTAGGTACAAAATCACTTTCTCAATGTATAATTGAACACATGTATAAATGATCATTACATGTTTTTAAATACTGAACAGTAATGTACTTTTATAAAACACTGTAATAATCCCAGTTTATTGAATTATCACTGTTAAACATTTGCCTTAAGTTTGTTAACTGCAAGTAGTATAGTTGGTTGGCATATTTGTGTGTGTGTATATGTGTGTATGTATGTGTGCATACTGTATGTGTGAACAGGCTGATTTAGCAATCTTTGAAACACTGCCTAAAAATAGATAACTTCCAGAAGATTAATGTGTGTGCAGATGAACCATACTTTACTTTATGTCTACCATGTATTTCATAGTTTTATTAAATCGTATCTGTTTACGAAACAAAAAATAGACACTTTGAAGAAGTTTGTTTTTCATTTATTAGCTATTATTAATCTTTGTTTAAAGCACTCACAAACAAATAAATTTCAGAGTGTCCAAAGATATTTACAATGGATAAACTTGGGGAAAAAGTCAGGAATTCCAAATAAAAAAATATTCAGACCCATACATTTTAGAACAGTTTTACAAAATCCATCTTACCTACAAACTACAGCGATAATTGGTCCACTCTCCTGAAAATTGGATGAGAGGACAAGTAATCACTTTTGTGTGTGCCAGCTTTAGGTGGTTGATTCTATAGGAATATGTTACCCCCCCTCCCCCCAAAATGCTAATAAATAAATAAATCAAACTTTTAAAGAGCAAACCCTGGTGTACAAATAGATGATGCTACACTCAGGATAGCTAAAGCTGGCCATAACGTGAAACCAAGACAGTCTGAGAAATTCAAACAATCTTTAAAGGACACTACATACTGACAGATTTATCTTCAAGATTTGGATTAGAACTGCTGAATGAAGATATCACAGATCAAACATACTTAAAGATCAAATCAACAGATCAAAAAGTCAAAACATCTGAAATTGTCAGGAATGGTCTTTTGATTTGCTAGATTATCTTTTACAATATGACCGTCATTAATTAGAAATATAACTTGAAATGTTTTATTGAAGGAAATCAGCTTGTGTACATTTATTGTCTTTGGGCCATGTCCAGGTCGCTATGATCGTAAAATGCCCCCTTCTGGTACTGCGGCACATATGCAGGCTCTGCTCTACCAGAATGAACCAGAATGTAATTCTATGTTCAGATCCGTCCTAGTAAGCATTCTGATGGTGTTGTGGGCCAGAACTGAAGGCATAAGCGCTTACATTCTGTGGGCAGCGGAAATGTAAATTGAACAATAATGGATGGCTTGTACGATTCATATTTCCGCACTATTCCCATTTTTCGTGGGGACAGTACGTAAAGGTTAAGGTAGAGACCTGGTAGCATAACTACTAAGGGAGTGTCCTTCCCATGCTCGTATTGTAGTTAGGATGTAGCGAGAATCTGGCATCAGACCTCCATTGCTGTTGCAATCTGAGCTCCAACCATAGTGGTAGCGGTGATCTGAATCCGGTCCTTTGTTTTGAATGTGAAAATACCATTGGGGTATCTATTATGGGTGCAGGGTTATAACAGGGTGTTCCGTGTAAGTATGCATATGAGGCAGACGTCTCATATACTTTTTTTTTTTTTTCCATTTTCTATGTGCGGGGGAGGGTGCCTTAGTTAATGGGGGAAGGCCATGTGCAAATCCTGCACAATGGCCCCCTCACTTCTTAAAACACTCCTGGCAAATACTGTATACTAAAATATTACTGGTTAATTTACAACAGATCTAATTTGTTAAGATCAGATATTGACATGTTATAGTTGTTTTTAGCTATAAATACAATATATTTATATGAAAAAAAAGCTTCAATTAACATAATGAGTTTTTGTAGAGGTTTATGTTAATTTATGGAGTGTGAGGCCTAAAATAGCTTTAAAAACACCCTGGGACAGTCACGTCACCTGAAATTTCTTTTTGGTCATACTATGCGGCCCATGTTTACATTAAATAATGTCCTTTAACAAATGGAGAACAGACCTACTGAGGATGTTCAGTAGATCAGCATCTACCATGGCACTGTCCAGAACTTTACTTCATGTCAAAAGATTTGCATCTTTCAGACCCTGTGTAGTACTGATATCACAAAAAAATGATAAAAGATTCTGTGAGCATGGACCTATTATTATTAGTCACTGATATTTATTAAAAATCATTTTGTTTGGTCAAAATGTTGACTTAGGAAAGAATACGTGAATCAAAGTTCATTTATAGAACTGTTTCACAATTGAAAATTAACATACTAGAGAAAATATTATTTTGGATACATTAGAGATAAGCAACAATTCTAATAGTAATCAACATCTTTGGATACTGTAAACAAATTTTCACTCAGCTTTTTTTTTTTTAAGAATGCTGTGATGGGACATTCCAGGTTATGCTTCAACTGCAGCTGTCAGCATCCATTAAGCCTTCTCCTTGTATGGAAAACAACACCATGACCCTATCAGCATGTTTCCTACAGTAGGAATACACAGTCGTCCTGTCTCTGAAAGGAACATCCAAGTCCAAGTGTTTTGGAACAAAGAAAGCAGGGAATAAAATCATAGCCTGTTCCAGTGCAAGGTAATGTCATTGTCCAAAATGTCACAATTAGTATGTAGCTCTTTTCTGTCCTGATCTAAACCATTGTTCTTTGCTGGATACTTATATATAAAATAAATGAGTTATTTTAATGTTTAACCCTGCTTACAAAACCATAAAAGGTGAATTTTAGCAGTTGTTAAAAAAGGAACAACATGAGAATATTAAAATAGACATGCTTATAGCTCACAATCCATGCTATAAAGAGATTTCAGAGTTCAGCATAAACCAAATGCAAATGACGTAATTCTAATATAAAATAAAAAATCCATTGAGGCATCATGGAATTCATGGAAAAGGTACAGTATGTGCTTCACACAATTGCTGATACCAAAATAAAGTGCAAAGTGCAATGTTATCTGCATTTTCTGTCTTAATAAAATATGTTGCTTTTTATGTCATAAATAAAGTGAAGAGAAGAACATGAAAATTGTGAACATGTGAATATACAGGTAAAATACAAGTGAATATGTCCGTTTAATTGCAGTAGAACACTTACAAATGATAAAATATATTTACAATATTTGCTATCTGCTGTTACATTACAAATAATGACGTACTCTGTTAGATTTTTTTGGTTTGTGTTAAGTTTGTATTAATGTTTGACCTACTATAAGGTTTTCCAAAATCCTTGCTAGACGTATAAATTTGACCAAAAAATATAGTTAGAGCATTAAATACAAACATTGTAAAGTAGCAGTAGTAATAACAAAATGTAGTTTGTAGGGGTTCAATAAAGCAAACACAAACTACTGTATAAACTAAATACCTAAAGTTGCTTATAGTTGTAAACTAAAACATAATATTACAATTGTTGGAAAGCAATGGCCTGTATTTTAGTGGTTTGCTTTAAACATCTTAAAATTCACATGAAATGAAATAGTTCCACAATGCAATTACATTTATTTTACAATTAGTTACTATTTAACATGTTAATCCTTGTTACTTAGGACTTATATTCTCACATGGTGAAAAGTTTGATGTATGCATGATTTGAGAAAAAAAAATCCCAGTGCAGATATAGACTGTCCTCTGTAATACAGGTAGTCAGATCCTGTAGCCAGAACATAATACTTTTTTTTTTAATCTAAACTCACTACTGTACTGGATTATACCCTTGAATGGTTCTGTCTTTACATCTATCAAAAGGCTTCTGCTGGTGTAATACTTTATGCCCTTCAGAGGTTGTTCCAAAGTTGAGCTTTTCAAACCACACTCCTGTTCTGCCTGTCCTCTGCACTGCTTTGATGCATTGTGTTTCCAGAATAATAAAGGGTTCCTCAAAGCAGTGTCAAGCTGACAAAATTTCACATACATATGGTATCCTGGTTGCATGACATTGGCAAACCTACCTCTATGTCCCTTCTCTGAGAACATTTACTATGGTAAATGGTACATTTGAGCTGTAACCAATTGTAGACTCCACCTCCACTCTCTCCTCAAATACCTTGCTTAACTCAAATGCTAGTGATGATATCTGAGATTCTGTAGAATAGAATGCATTTTATATTTTACACTTATCTGTATTATAAAAAAAGCTTTTAAGTACTTAATTATGGACTTTTAACTTCCCTACAGAAGTGTCATCGAAGTCAACTAAATACAAAATATCTTCAGAATTCTCACAAATGGAAAATAAACAAGGTAACCTACCATGTATTTGGGTCTATACCTTAAATTATATTGTTGGATTTTTTTTAAGGTAATAATTGAATGCTCAGTAATGGCTCTTGTGTTATATCAGTGGTACTATGTTGAAAACAGTTAATTGTATGACTTGATAATGAATTTCTAATAAATAATTACCAATAGATATTTTGTAAAATGAGGTCATAACTGTATAAATGAGTAAATTGGGTAAATTTGCATGTTAGTAAAACAATTTTGCACTACAAATTCAAAATGTACAGACAAAAGGAGAAGTGTCCAAGATTAACCCAACATTGCAGTATTAAAATGAGGCAGTTTAGTATTTGTGTGCTATTTTTAAAAGCAAAGCTGTATTTTCCTGTGTAGAAAATACATCATTTGAATCCTTTGCTTTACAAAATAGTTTCTGCCAGAGCAAATTTGCTCCTTTTTTGAATTGGCGAAAACTATGATATTTACTATGGGGCTGATCCAGAGCAGCACTTTTTAGACAGAAGCGCAGATTAATTTTGCACTGGGCATGCTCAAAATGGGAGCGAGCACAGAAAGATGGATGCATTGCTGCCCATCCACCTGTGCCCGCTTCTGTCTGGTCTGCGCTAGTGGAACAGGAGTTCCATGATATTTAAATGAGAAAAGGAGTGATGGTGTAAGTAATAAGCGCAAGTCATTGTCAATGCGAAAATTACTATTTAAAAAAAAAAAAAAAAACAACAACAAAAACTTACAGATATTCATATTTAACATTATATTTTATTAAATATGATCAAGAATAATTATATAAATATTTTTCATTTAAATGTATTTATTTATTTTTTAAATGCCAAAGTTGCAGCAGAATAATGCGATTATGCTCTGGTATTAATGTTCCTAATTAAAAAAAGCATTTAAATGGGCCTTTAAGTGCTGCAAATGCAAACCTTAAAAACCCTATTTAAATGCATTGGAAACTGGCAGAGGCTGCAGCTGTAAAAGCCAAAGCCTGTGCCCATACAGCTGAAAAACTCTGGATCAGTTACTATAGACCGGACTCACAACACTGATTTTTTTTTTTTTACTTACGTGCCTAGTTATCCGTTTATAGCTAACAGGTATGCATAGTAACTATTTTACACTATCTACGTAGCGTTTTGTTATCGGTGCTGTGAATCCGCTCCTATGTGTTTTGTGCAACCCTTTGAAACTTGAGATAAGGAGGGAAATAAGTGCAAATAAATACTGATTAACATTTACTCTTTCTTCCATCCTACTCCCATGTATGCTATGTATCAAACACAGAACTTTATCTAGCATAATCTGTTTTCTACTTCAATCTTAATTCCTAATACACTGCCCAGAACAATCATTCGACTCTTTAGCTACACATGCTGTCCTAGACTAGTTTATATGATTTAGAATTTTAGACATTAGTCACACATGAATATAACACTATGTTGTATGAGTAGATTTTAATGGGTTAACATTAAACTAAATTCCATAAGCCTCAAAAATATTACTCTTATCTCATCTCTATCCCCCCCCCCCCCTCCTCCTCCCCCTATTTTTACTGCATTTAAACTCTTTAATTGACATCATTAATTTTTGGGTTGAAAGAACTGTCAACTGACAATTAATGTATTTTTATCTATTCATCAATGTCATATGTGTCAGCCTTATCTCACTGTAATCATCTCAATAAATACTCATGCTAACAGACCTTTTTAATGTAATGTGGTGTGTTTCTTTTAGTTAAAAAAAAAATAATGAATATTTCCCCTTAAAATAATAACCAATTAATATTGTTTCATTAACAATAAAATAAAAATGTACTATCCTCTTTTCTCATTTTGCATGATAGTTTATTGACGCTAATCATTTATGATGAAAGTTTTTGTCTCTAATAAACACTTAACAGAACTCTTCCTCTTTTTTGTTAGACATAATCCATATGGGGAATGACACAAATAGCTCATTCTGAGCATACAGCAGGAAATCAGTACCCCTATAAACATCAAGAGAGTCTCTTATACTGTTCAGCCACAAATAAACTTAAACATTGTTTGTCCTATATTTCAGTCAACACTGTCCCAGGAAATTTTTTTTGCACCAATTTTTTTTTGGGTGCAAAGGCCAAAAAAGTATGTTTTGTTTTCAGAGTTAAAAAAAAAAAAGTTTACCTCATCTTTTGTAAATCACAATCAAAGTTTAACTTTGGCCCAGATATGGTGTCATGACTGTTTGAATAAACTACAATCATCAGTTTCTCCCAAGATTCTCCAACTGATATTCAGGGAATTTCAAATGTTTTATAAAAATTGTGAATACCTAAAAAGAGAGGTAAGTCATCTGATTTCAAAGCAAAAACCTAAGTTTGGTTGGGATCGGTAAGTCTACTCTTTTGTTGTGCTTTTACTAACCATTCGCTATAAAAGAAGTTCTTTATTTGCTTTAGTTCTTCAAAATAAGTCTTTCTTCTGCTTTCTTTGACTTCCAAATCCTGTTTTGGTAAATGATCAGAGGGATATTGTTAGATATATATCATGAAATTAAAATGTGCTGGTTGAAAAGCAATACGTCATGAATTCATAGCAATGTGTTGAATAATGCATGCATGTTCAAATGGCTGAATACATACAGTAGTACTTCAGAGTATAGATCCAATAGTATAAACGTCAAAATGTACAGTGCAGAATTCAGTCACAATAGAGGCTTGGTACATGAAGCCAGTAACTGTGAGCAACAGTAGAGTATTAAGTTTAGCAGCCCTGAGCCCCTCAGAATTACTGACTAAACACAGCACATAAGGTAAGCTTGTGACAAGTTCTTACCATACAAAGGTGCTTGTATGAAGTTTGAGTAGAGTGTATATGATGGTCAAGACATCAGTAAAGTCAACATGCAGAAGTTGTACACCACAGGATGGTAACAGAGGATACATCACCAGAAGTCAGCAGATGGAGTGGGTTGTAAACTGTGCCACAGTCACGTGGTCTCAGGAGGCCTTTACCATGCAGTAATGGAATGCTGGGCACTTGGCAATCAGACAGGTAATCAGGCTGCCCAACCAGAAATATGCGGGCGGATGCCACCAGGAACAGGAACCAGATTTACAGCACACTAACAAGAGTTTAGGAACCAGGATACCACTTCAACATGCTATCACTAAAGCACAAACCAGAATCAATGCCAGGCAACCTAACACACCCTAGCTCTAACCCTACAGCAGCTCTACTTCATGTTAAGACCTTTATTAGCCCTAATCCTAACATGGGGCCTGATCCAGAACTACGCCTCGGAGCGAATTTACGCGTGGCAGAGACGTAAAATCGCTGTTTTGTATGCACTGCGCATGCGCACCATAGGAAATACGCACATTAACGTAGCGTAATTGTGAACGTATGGGCCATTCACATATGTGTCACGTAAATACTTACGTGTGGGCGTGCCAATTTTACGTTTCAACAAAATACGTGTGAAATACGTGAAGTAGGCGGGGGGTTGTATTTAAAGTGTACAGTATGGGCGTGCTTAGCTGCGTAAATTCGTCTAGCCCATACGTACATGTGCGTATGACTGCGGTTACGTTGGAAAAAGTTAAGGTAGGGTTTGGAAAGCGTATCTTAACAAAATATGTCCGTGCAAGGGGTGTGCCTAGGGGGGTGTAATGAATTTACGCGCACGAAAATATGTTCCGCGAATACACTGGATCTACCCCATTAACCCTAATTCTTACACTAAGTCTCACCAATCTATCCTAACCCAGACCCTAAATCTAGCACATTTTAAAGACGTACCTAAATCTGACCCTCAGACGAAACAATCCCCAAACGACATTATTCTAAATAACTAAGAATACTAAAATGGCTTACCAGGAAAGTTCTGATAGAACCCAGCCTTGAGTTTATCAGCATATAAGTAACAGTCATCGATTCATGATCTTTCCTTGTGCCCATATCCCTGTTAATGTTGCAGACAGAAGAAATCTAAGATTCTCTCCACAACATACTCAAATGAACCATCAGCAATTACTGGATCAGTAGTTTTAGACAAATGTTGTTTTGAAAAACACTCTGGATTTATATACAGGCTTCAGTAAAGAACAGTGAAATGAGCTTGGGATTCTCACATTTCTCTGCAATGCAAGCCGCACATTGCCCACATTGATCCTTCTTATGATCCTCTAAAACTCAGTGAATCTAGGACCTACCTAATTTAGCGGTTCTTTGGAATATGTTGATATTTTTAGTACAGACAAAATCTCCAAGCAGAATCTTAATCTTAAGGTGCCAAACAATCTAAATTGTCTGAATCCTGTTAACACCTGGCCAGACAGTTTTTAAAGAACTGCCAACATCACGATTCTCAGGAGGTGCATCTCTGGGAATAGGACTGAGGGAACCAGCTTTATTGTGAAGCCCATAAACATGGAAAAGTGAGGAAAACCTGAGATGTGGAGTACAGAAAAGTATAGTAAGCAAACTCTGTGTCACGTTCAAGAGATTAGTGGGATCTGTTCCAGGCTTCAGGGAATAAGACAGTTGAGATGGTGTATAATCATCCTGGACAACAGAAGAACAACACTTAAGAAACTATTCCATGAATTGGTTTACTTGTTAAGTCTGCCGGCGATATGATGAAGAGAAATGCAAATTTACCCCTAAGATACTACAAAATGACTTTAGAAACTGTACCGTCTGAAAAGAAACAATATCTACATGGTGCAACATGGAACTTGACTATATGCTGCAAAAGCAGTGAAGCTAAAGGTTCTGCTGAGGAAAATTGGGGTAATGGTACAATATGTGCTATTTTACTACATCAATCAACCACTATCCACTGGAGGGTGGTAGATTCAAAGGAAATGTGCGGAAAAATGACTTTACTGAAAGGGTGATAGATAAGTGGAATATTCTCCCATCTGAGGTGGTTGAGGCCAATACAGTAGAACAATTTAAACATGCTTGAGATAAATATAAGGGTATCCTAAATTGTAAACCAAATTGAGGGGAAATAGGGTCTAGGGTCAGTATAGGTTTGAATAAACAAATGGGCAGACTATGGGCCATGTGGCTCTTATCTGCCATCACTTTCTATGTTTCTATGTTTCTAAATCCATAGAAATGTGAGACCTAACCCTTTAAGAGATGAAGAGTGCTTGCAGTAAGCAATAAGAAACATCACAAGGCACTTTGGCCGAAGCTTCTTAAGTGCAGAGAAATGAGAAATGAGCTATTACGCATGCTTAGTAGCTCATTTACACAATCTACGTACCATTTAGGTACGTTGATTGAGTGTGTTCGGTCTTTAAAGACTCAACATACTTTAGGGAGTAGAAATAGGCGTCGCATGTCAGCCTCTGGGAGGAAATGAGAAGAATGAGAGGGGGGGGGTGTGTTAAGGAGCCGGGGAAGGCAGGGTAGGGGAAAGAAAGCTTGTATTCTCCTTCTTAAGAAGTAGAATACGAACAGGAACTTAGGAAACTCTTAAGTGGGTTCTTAAAAAAAGGGGGAAGTAACGGGGGGAGGAAGCTTTAAGATAGGTGTGGATTCATGCTTATCTGCACCTTCTTAAAGCCTTCCTAACTGTGAATACGGTCCCTTGTTCCTAGAGCAAATGGTTAGATTGCACATCTTTTCCCAAGTTGTCAACCAGACACCTAGATACAAGTGACATTTTCTGAACACCAAGATGACCGGACCTGCCAACCTATGATCATGCAACTCAGAGAGTTATTTTTCCTAAAAACAAACCCACAGGAACCTCAGCCGAGGCAGAACTCTGAGATTCTTGTAGGGATTTGGACAACTTGGGAGACAATGCAGTCAAAATCAGTAATAATAGGAGAATCCTCATAGGATAATTTAGTTTACAAACAAAACTTCTAAAATGAGTATCTGCTTTTACATTCTTAGTAACTGGGCAAAATAATATTATTTAAACACAAATTTGTAAAGAACAATGAGTTCCTTTTTGGCTGTCTGTATTTCGAATTTTTTTTAATGAATGGGTGAGTGTGCTGATCGGCATACTCGCCCATTCGTTTTTGCAGGACCCGATGGCTGACAGCTCCGGAGAGGTGAGTAACCTCTCCGGGGACTTTTAGTGTTGGGGGTGTTAGGGTTAGGCTCTTAGGAAGGGAGGGTTAGAGCCATAGAAGGGGAAGGATAGGAACAGGCTGTGGGGATGGAGGTTCTAGGGTTAGGCTACAGAGAAGACAGGGTTAGGGTCAGGTTGCAGGGAAGGAATGGTTAGGGTCAGGCTGCAGTGAAGGGAGGGTTAGGGTTATGGAAGGGGAGGGTTAAGGTTAGAATTAGGGAACTGGTTGGGGAAGTGTTTTCCGGCTTACCTATTGGAGCATTGTGTTCGGTGCTCCGTGGTTCGATTGCTATGCCTCATCAAGGCATAAGCAATCGATATCCCAGCCAGTTCGAAACTGGCTGGGGGAGAATGCCCCTTGTCAAAATAGGGCCGTTCTTAGTGGGGAACTACATCCAATAGCTGACATTTTCTAGTATGTAATTGGAAAGTGAGAACTAAAATCTGATTGGTTGCTATGGGCAACATCTGAAGTTTTCCGCAGCTTAGTAAATCTAGCCCTAGATGTTTTTTATCAGTCAGGATATGTGCCACCTTTCCAGGGGCCTCTTTATTGCTAATAACTCTCAATTCCATTCATTACAGTTATGCTCAGCTGTAAATAACTTTCATGAAAAGCAAGCACAGGGTTGTAGCTTAGAGTTAATGGGGTTTCTTTGTGACCATACAGCCCCTACCCCAACATCAGAGGCCTCGACTTCTACTTTTAATGGGGCCTGTGATTCTGGGTGCCAGAGAACAGGCCCTCAAACAAAATCACTTTTTAAAGTTTCAAATACTGCATATCAATGGCTATGTTGTGTGCTGCTGCTAGTATCACCGCGGCACTGTTTCTTCTCTCCGGCTGCTCAAGCAGGTTCCTGGCTGTTGTGCTTTAATGTGTGCAGCATTCTTTCCACACTGATACTTTGTCTAGTCAGCTCCTAGCCTTGGCTTGTCTAGTCTGTGTCCTTGAATTTTCCGGTTTTGCCCTGTGCCTGATTCTCATATTGTGTGGCCTGTATTTCTCAAACTTGTATTCTCTATACTGAGTTCTTGTACATCTGTGCTCCATACCTGTTACCGACATCCTTATATCTAGTGTATTGTATCTGCATACCTGTGACTTAGACCTCTGTACTTGTTATTGTCATACCAGTACGCTCTTACTGGAACTGGATTCCATACCTTTACTCATCTTGTGCCCAGTAGCTGAACCTCATCATTCCTGCAGTCACTTTTGCCCTGTGTCTGTCCTCAGAAGCTCCAGCGAAGACCAGGACCCAGTTTAGACTCTGCACTCTGGTGTTCGGTTACCCCGCATGTTGGTTACAGGCTAATGATGACCACATATATGGATCTGCTCCTGTCTTGGTCAGTGCAGTAATAGATGCCACTATAAAGAATGCATGGATACATTATCTAGTAGGACATTTCAATTTATTGACAGAGTTTACCTTTCCTGAATTCATAATGAATCCTTGTTCTGAAATAATATACCCTAAAAACCGTTAAACAGATTTACACTTCTCTCACTTACACTTCTCTCAGCATACAAATTGTTCCAATCACATGACAGACTTGAACTCTGTGTTTAACCATAAACGATAAGTAATATTAGGGCGTTTTATAAAAACCTGTTAATAAATAAATAAAACAAGATCAAAACATCATCAAGATAAACACTTTAAAAAACATTTCAAAAATTATCTCATTAAATCACTGATCATGTCTCTGCTCCTAATATATTTTTGAAATGTAATGAACACAACCAAATCTCCCTAATAATGTCCATATACTGAGGCCACCCTTATGAACAGGAAAATATATGGATGGATGGGTCACAAAACAACGGTATCACACACCTCTTAGCTAGGCTTAGCAATTAAACAGGAAATTAAACCATATGGTGGCAATATAAAAACCTATTCTTCATTCCTTCTAATTGTTTTTTGGCTTTAACTATAATATAGGAAATCTGTAGTAGGCATTTTCTAAATACACAGTACAAAAATAGTAAACATAATGATAAATATATGCTTTCTTTCAAATAAGTTTGATTAATTTGTTTTGTTGTAATACATTTTTGTTACCTAGTTTTTGTTCATTTTACACAGCAAACAAAATAACAAACTAAGTGATAATCACAGGAGATCATATGTAATACAATTATGATAATTACATTAGTTAGTTAAAAAAAAAAGCTGTATAATGTGCAATTCTGAAATCTAGGTAGTGATGAGAGGTAAAAGTCAGGTGTCAGATGCCATCAGTGACAGCACATGGGTGGGGCCCCATGGACCTGCGTTAATAGCTGCCCAGTGTGCAGGTAAATGCTTCCCTGTGCATTGCCTGCTAATGATGGCGAGCCAATTCAGCTCTGGTCCATAGACTGCAATCCCGGCTGTCCATGGTGATGGCAGCCCTGGTAAAATGAAAGGGTACCAAACAAAGAAATATGTTGGGTTTCATGAATTATGAAGCTTACCTGTATCAGAGTCACACAGACCAGGTAAAACAAAATCTCAGTCCCTAGTCACTTCAGGAATGGCAAAGTAGCACATTGAGGATCACTGTTATCCCTGACTAGATAGTTTGGTGCCTATCTTACAGTGCTGTCTGCAGGCCATAGTCAGGTACAATGCTCAATAAATGCAGAATTCACTTTAAATTCCATTACAGCAAGAGCAGCTGTTATGATTCAGTTATATATTTTAAAGGTATATAT
>WWET01000431.1:407075-419204 GCA_011038615.1 Limnodynastes dumerilii | reverse complement strand
GGTCAGGCTGGGGGTTACAGTTTTTTGAGCATGCTGATGCTTGTAGTACTACAAGCATCAGCATGCCCTGCCGGCGCCGTGTTGTTGGTCAGTGAAGTTGGGTGTTGCATTGCGGTATTATTTAACGTGACAAGATTTTTACTGTCCAGGATTGTCATTGTAGGTCATTTTTACGTGCCGGGATTGTCAGTGTAGGTCTTTGTATGTGCCGGGATGTTTACTGGCCGGGATTGTCAGTGTAGGTATTTTGGTTGTGTAAGTATTTTAAATTGTCGGGAACTTTTGGCGCCGGGATTTTGAATGTGGCGGGATAATGATTGTAAGGAAACTGGTGGAGGTATTTTCAGTGCCGGGAATTTAAGCGCCGGGAATATGACTACCACCCGGTTAATTGTTGTCCATTTTTGGTGGTCCAGGTATGCTGTTCCAGGACTCTCCTCTACCACAGGTCCCAACCTGCCTTGCTGTGTCTGCTATTACTAGTTCCAGCTAGCATCTGTGTGCCCTTGGACTGCTAGATAATTAAATAGCAGGATTACTGACAATGAATATTGTAGCTTGTTACGGTTAACATAGTGTAATTCCATAAAAACATATCTAAATGTATTAAAATATATATGATAAAACAAGTGGATGAAATTATAACTCCTTCTTTTCCTGGTATGAACAGGCTGTGTACCAATTATTGACAACATTTGCATATTTTTTTATATTTTTTTTAAATAAATTTAGATATTGTTTTTATGGAATCATACTGTTATTTTTATGTTTTTATAAGATATTATGGTTGGGTCTATTATACACATCCTCTTTTTTTTCTTTATGGGGATGATCCAGAGTTTGAGAGTAAAGGCAAAACAGATGCAAGTGTACAGCTCAGCTAAACCATTTTGGAATGTGAGGGTGCTAATTATGTTTAATTCTTTGCATACAGGGAAAATACTTTAATTTTGCACATAGACCTCAAAGGGGCTGATTCAGAGTCTCACTTACTTTTTTTAGGTGCAACTGTAGACCTGAGCAATACCATATTGAACTGCAAGGGGAGGCAAATTTACATTGTGAAAGCAAAATTAGATTTGAGCTGTGAAATTTCTAGCTGTACTCTAATTTATAGATTACACATGAAGCTATGCAGTATGTGCGTTCTATGTACAACTCTGGATCAGCCCGATAATGTTTTTATATTAGTCAACAATCTTTATATATTTAATATTGGGTAAGTCCATGATATTGATTTTATTGTGGATCAGGGCTGCTGTACCTAACAATTGTATTGACATGGACATTTTATATTTATAATATATTAATGACCTTGGTGATGGTTTAGAGATCATGGTTTCCATTTTTGCTGATGACACTAAACTATGTAAGGTAATAGAATCTGAGCAAGATGTAGCTTCTCTACAGAGTGACTTGATTAAACTGGAGGATTTCGCACCAAATGGAAGATGAGGTTTAACATAGATAAATGTAAGATTATGCAATTAGGGATCAAAAACAAGCATGCAGTTATAAATTAAATGGGGTATATTTAGGGGAATTTTTAATGGAGAAAGATATGGGAGTGCTCGTGGACAATAGACTTAGCAATAGTGCTCCATGTCAAGCAGCAGCTGCAAGGGCCAATAAAGTATTAGCATGCATAGATGCCAGGGAAGACGGTTTCATTTTGCCACTATATAAATCATTGGTAAGGTCTCATCTCGAATACAGAGTTCAGTTCTTGGCACCACTCAATAAAAGACGTTTTAGAACTAGAAAGGGTTCATAAATGTATGATAAAGGGTATGGAGTCATTGAGCTATGAGGAAAGGCTAGCCAATTTAGACATGTTTACTTTAGAAAAGAGGCTTCTAAGAGGAGATATGATCAATATATACAAATACATCATGTCAATACAGAGAACTTACATGGAAACTTTTTACCCCAAGGACTGTACACAGGACACGGTGTCGCCCACTAAGGTTAGAGGAAAAGAAGTTTCACAACCAGCACAGAAGAGGGTTCTTTACAGTGAGGGCAGTCAGGATGTGTAAATCACTGCCAGGGAAGGTTGTGATGGCAGACTCACTTGATATGTTTAAGAAAGGGTTAGATACATTTTTAGCAGGAAAGTGCATCTAGGGTTACCTGGACCGTTAATGAAGGACAGTGGTGGAGCCAGGGAGAAATAGGACTGCCATCTTGGGTTAGCATGGATTTTTTTCAGCTTGCAACAAATTGGAGTCTATCTCCTGGATCAATCGCAGGAGATCCATAACAGGTTTATGGACTAGTGTCTTTTTTTCAACCTCATATACTATGTTACTATGATACATTGAGATAACCTGGTTATTTGAACCTAGAGACTATAATATTTGAGTTTTGTCTGAATTTAGAGACAAATGGGTTTTATTGTTTGTTTTTTTGTTTCTTTTTTACTATACCACCTTGTCCGCTGTACCATTTGTTACATTGATTTGGACTTCTATAATACAATGCCTAATAGTGAACTAGCCCTGAGAGCTGAGAAGGGCTGGTTTATATCTTGGGAGTGCAGGCAGCTGGCTCAAGACCTGCTCAGTAGCACTGTAGCCCCTCTGGCAGACTTCAGAAACACAGAAGCTACAATATTCATTGTCAGTAATCCTGCTGTTTGGTTATCTATCATTGGAAGTGTTTACTATTGTTAAAGGAAAAATAGAGCAACCGTTGCTTTTATATATTAATCTCCATCTTTTGTTGTTCCCTTTTCTATCTACATAGCATTTAGATTTGTGCATAGGATAATACACCAAAATAATTATTTAAAATATTTATCTCACCAAAATCTTGTGGGTAATTTTGAGGTGGGATGGTGGAAGACCCCTTGTCTAATCAAAGAGTTGCTCTCAAAGGCTGCGCAGAAGGTATTGGTATTCTTAGTCATTTGATACCCTCCATTCTAAATACTGGACTTAAATACTGGTTAAAAAAAAAAACTCTAGGTAAATGTTGCTGAAAAATAAACCCAAAATTGGGAGAAAAAACAAACAAAAGAAAAACCCCTTCATTCATATAATTTCAATGTTGCAGTCTTTCCCCATTTCAGGAAATAAGCTTGCTCTATCAATGATGCATACAGTTTTACTGTTAATGGGCCGGACCCAGAACTATGTCCGTCTTCCATAGACGGACGTAGTTCAATAAATAGTAGCTACTGCGCATGCGTAGTAGCTATTGTACGTAATCTGCGTATATACGTATATACGTAGATTGCGTATATGCGGTCTAAAAGATCCGGCCCAATATCTGTATTTCTCATTGTATTATTTTTTGGCTGAATTATATCCTAAACTGTGAGCTGCTATTTTCCAATATAAATATCAGGCATGAAAAAAACAGGTCAGACAATTAACTTATACAATATGGCATGGTTATGTAAGGATGCAAATAAATTATTCATATGTCTAAATTCAATCCAACCAAATGGTATTTCCTTATAGCTCATTATTTTTATTCTTGATGGGTCAAATGCAGTCTCATTTATTGCAATCAAAATTCAGCTTGTCTTTTAAAGATAGATAAAATAAGTGAAATCAAAATTCCACGTTATATTCCATGCTATGTTCCTTTGTTTTATCTTTTGGAATACTCAGGGTGTTTTTAAGGGGAGAACCTGCGTTTTTTTCTTCTGCTTCACTAAACAGACCTGTTGCCGCCATCTCCACATTCTGCACTTTACCTCTGCATTCAGTAAGTTCCCACCACATGTAAAATGACAGCGGCAGGTCCATCCTCGCTGCCATATTGGATGTGGCAGGAACTTTCTAACAGCAGAGGTAGGGTGCAGGGGGGTCACTCCTCCGCTACCTAGCAACAGGGACAAGATGTTGCTAGGTAGCGAAGGAGGGACTTCCCACCGCCATCTTGGGAATACTGGGAGGCAGGAGACACATGATGAGGGATACCAGTAGCTGGAGAGACATGATGGGGATTATTGGGAGCTGGAGACACAATCTTTCGGGCCTTTGACTAGTTTATAATATAAACTATAAAAAAAGAAGCTGCATAGGTTACATGACTGTCTCTTTTTAAATATGATTAATAGGGTTTCCGGCTTTTCCCATACATATAATATGATTTCCAGCTTTTTGTGTCTCTAGTGTATATCTGGGTGCTTCTGTGTGAATTCAGTGTGTATATGGCAAAGTGTGTGTATTTGCCACTTGTTCTATGCTTTTAATAGGATTTCCGGCTTTCCCATACATTTAATACGGTTTCCGGCTTTTTGTGTCTCTAGTGTATATCTGGGTGTTTTGTGTAAATTCAGTGTGTATGTGGCAATGTGTGTGTGGCTCTGGACTTTTTCATTAAATCTAATATGGTTTCCAGCTTTTACCCTTTTCCGCGCACAGACAATTGGTACACAGGGAGGGTCGATTTTTTTTCTACGGCGCTGCTACGGATGCCCGATCCAGGACATCTGAAAAGCCGATCTTACGCTTACGCCCGCCGTCCTAGCGACGGTGGGCATTATTCTGGATCAGGCCCATTGTCTCACTGCAAGCCTGAGGGGTGACAGCACTAAGCTGTCAGCCGCATTTATTTTTAGCCCGCCTTAACGGCAGAACAGGGACCAACCCATGCACGCCCTGGATGAAGGTAGGGGCCCCAAGTGTCTTTGTTCATGGGCCCTACAACTGTAGGTGGCCCTGATTGTTGTATATGCATGGTAGATAAGTACTTAGGAGATCCATGCTTTTATGAATTGTTTGTTAACATACATACATCATAGTTGCTGACTCTCCCGGAATGTCCGGGAAACTCCTGAAATTCAGGCGGTTTTCCCGGTATACCGGGAGAGCCGGCAAATCTCCTGCAAGGTACTTGAGGTCCGTGGTTTCATGGAAACCACGGCCTCAAGTCCTGCCCCCCTGCCTGGCAAAACTAGTTTACTAGTGTTGCGTCATCTAGCCCCACCCCCATTCCTATGAAACTACGAAAGGGGTAATTGATAGGCAAGGGGCGGGGCTTAATGATGCGATTTGCATAAATTGCACTGTTAAACCCCGCCCCCTGAGTGCATCTTTGGCTTCCCTCCGGAATCTCTCAGAGGGAAGCTTTTAAAAGTCGGCAACCCTGGCATGCATGCATACATACATACATACATACATACATACATACATACATACATCTTACATATTGTGAGGAACAAAATGGCCACAATTTCTCTGACTATATTTGCTGTTACTAAGAAAAATACAACAATTTAATGTCTTGATTCTGTAGAATAAAGAAATCTATTTTGATATTGTTGAAAACAGTGTATCAGTAATTACTATATTTAATATGGTATTTTAGGTATTTAGGTTATAATTAAAGTGACCTAATTTAAGAAGAGTGTAATAGCTTAATTGCCCTATATTGTTTAATTGAAATGTTCTATATAGAGCAGTCATATGGAAATCTGGAACAAGTTTGTTCACATTTATTTTCAGTTGATGTGAGCCAATGTTAAATTGTTAAGGGACTTTGAGCACTTATATTAAAAAGTTTTAGCATTTCTTTTAAGAGTTTCTCTATAATAAAGACATAGGGCCTGATCCAGAGCAACGCTCGCAAGCGAGCGTACGCTCATCGTAAGCGAATTTTCGTCAAAAAATTCGCAATGCGCATGCCCAGTATGACAGGTTCCGGTCGCCCGCGCGTCATGAGCGAATAGCGGGCGTATCGTTAGCGTATTTTTCGCTCGCCGAGCGTATTTTTTTTACGATGGTCGGCTGGGCGCCCGTTTTACTACAGGGAGGCGGGGATAGCCATTTAAATTGTACAGTATGGGCGTGCTAAGCGTATTTTCTCAGCGTATTCTTTGCGAATTTTCGTACGGCCGACGGTCGTACGCAGTGTAGGGTATAGCCGCCGTAAGCAGGGACTTTACTATGGGAGTGCTAGGGGCGTGTAATTTGATACGACGAGCGTACGTTCGCATTCGCCCGTCGTTGCGAATTTTCGTAGCGCTGGATCAGGCCCATATTCCTGTTTCAAAAGTGAAAAATAAACCTGTAACTGTAGCTGAAAAACTTAAAGATATCCAAGCTGAGCACTGTGGCACTGCCTCCTGGCCGCTGTAATGCGATGGGGGTAGTAGCTATCTTCATTTGTCTCGTTGCCTTTCCTTCTTCCTTGTTTTCCTTTCATATTGTTCTGCTATTTTTGTATTTATTTCTGCATTGTTCTTATATTGTATTACCTATTTTATGAATGTGTACCCTGTCTGTTAAATATTGTAATGTATATGTAATTATTATCTTCCCTGTTGCCTCTGTACGGCGCAGTGGACAGTGTCTGGCGCCTTATAAATAAACGTTAATAATAATAATATAGGGCTGTATTCACACCTAAGAGTCAGTTAGGTGCGGACAGATCCTAACTCACTCGTCCTTCCCCTAACCCACCCCCCATTTTTAGGTACCTTATGGTACATACGAGTGACATAGTGCTACCATATCTAACCCCCTCCCACTTCTGCCTATTTGCTCCCCGAGGCATTACAACGCCTCTTTCTAACTAAACTACTTAATGGTACG
The DNA here is from genome assembly GCA_011038615.1 of Limnodynastes dumerilii. Taxonomy (NCBI): domain Eukaryota; kingdom Metazoa; phylum Chordata; class Amphibia; order Anura; family Limnodynastidae; genus Limnodynastes; species Limnodynastes dumerilii. Next base: position 412,653 of record WWET01000431.1, on the reverse strand, counting down.
TAGATTGCGTAAATGACCTCATGCGTCGTTGGTAATTTCTTAAATACACGCGAAGCTCCATAGGTGTGAACACGGCCCACGATAAGGGCCGTCTTAACGGAATTGTAGGCCCTGGGCAAAGCAATGCACAGGGGCCCCCCTACCCCCCCTATGAGCATCTGCTACCAGCCTGCTGCCTGCCACCTCCTCAAGACTCTGTGCCCCTATGATGCTCTGCCCCCTCTGGCCATGTGCTGCCCCTTCTTTCTTTTTTCCCTACTGTAAAAAAAAAAATCCTCCTACCTTGTTGTCCTACGTGGCTTCTTTGTCCCCCGCTGCACGCCCTCTGTGCAGTGAGCGCTCACGTGAGCGTCAGGCTGCTTACGGGCGCGCCACTGAGACACTGTCCCGCTGGGCTGCTCCTCCCCCTGTTTCCCAGCGGGACAGAGTATGCTGGGCTGCACTGCGGTCACGCCGGCAGTCGGTCCCGTTCCATCTGCAAAAGGTATTTTTAGCCTCTGCTACAGCCCACGCAGAACTACACTCAGAAAATGTAATTGTGCATGGGCTGCAGTGGAGGCTGAAAAAGCTTTAGGGTTGGACTGGGCTAAAGGGCCCCTTGGTGTGTTGGGCCCTTAGGCACTAGCCCAAACTGCCCAGGCATTAAGATGGCCCTGTCGACGATGCTGAAAAGTATGGAAATTTATAATTTCATGCTGATTTTTTACCTTGAAAATAAATCGTACAGTTCCGTTTTATATAACATACATTTTATTTTTACCTATTCCAGGCAAAGGCATTATGCTACTTCCTTACAGAAAACCGAGATGAATTTCCAATGAGAGACAAGAAAGTTCTTGAAATCGGCTCTGGAACAGGCCTGGTATCAATTGCTGCATGCATATTAGGTCTGTGATTTATGCTATTCAGCATGCTTAAACTAACTTAAATTTATTCATCAACAAATTGCTTTGCCAAGGAGTGTTTTTGCTAATGCACACTACTCACACTGGTACAGAGCAGTATAATACCAATTTCATATTCCAGGAGCACACGTGATAGCAACTGATTTGCCTGATGTACTTGGAAATCTGAGATTTAATTTATCAAGAAACACAAGAGGGCGCTGTCGGCATACTCCTGAAGTGAGAGAACTGGTCTGGGGACAAGAACTAGATACAGCCTGCCCAGCTACCACTGTGTTTGATTATATCCTTGCCGCCGATGTAGTATACTACCACACATTTCTAGAGGAACTCCTGGAAACTATGAAACACTTGTGCAGGTCTGGTACACAGTTAATATGGGCTAATAAGTTCAGATTTAAAACAGATTTAGATTTCTTGTCAGATTTCAACAATACATTTCAAACAGATCTTATGGCAGAGTTTCCAGAACTGGAAGTAAAAATCTTTAAAGCTACACTCAAGGCAGATTAGACTTCTGTAAGGTAGCCTGCTACTATATTTATATCTTTTTCTGTAAGGTAGCCTGCTACTATATTTATATCTTTTTCTGTAAGGTAGACTGCTATTATATTTATATCTTTTTCTGTAAGGTAGACTGCTATTATATTTATTTATTTTTCTGTAAGGTAGACTGTTATTATATTTATAGCTATTTCTGTAAAGTAGACTGCTATTATATTTATATCTTATTCTGTAAGGTGGACTGCAACTATATTTATATCTTTTTCTGTAAGGTAGCCTGCTACTATATTTATATCTTTTTCTGTAAGGTAGCCTGCTACTATATTTATATCTTTTTCTGTAAGGTAGCCTGCTACTTACAGTTACTTCCTACAAAAATTAGTCTGTTGTCATAAATAAATGTACTTAGAATAAATAAATTGGGGATGTATGACATTATGGAATTAATTATGATAGGAAGAATATGTTTCTTCTGGATCCAGACTACAGTACTGGAAGTTTCTCCACTGTTTTTCTGATGGGGTGAGATGGGGTTCTGGCAAACACAGGTGGAAGGGGGATGCATTTAAATTGTACAGTGCAGGTGTGCTAAGCACCGCCCAGACTTGCTAAGCATCCCCATTTTAGGTGAGGATGTATCAGAGATCTTAAGGTAGGTTCTGAATGTATTGTCAGCGGAAGCCTGAATCCTGTCCTTTGTTCGTTTAACAAAGACAGAACGCTAGTGAAATGTGAGATGAAAAAGAAACACTTTAGAACTTATGAAAAGACTGACATCCCAGATTATACATTGTATATAAGTAGTTCATTTTCTTCATGTGCCTCTGTCCTTACTTTATAAAATCTTGCCTGTAAGATTGATTAAGAGTTGTTTATTATTCAGAGAAGGTTGCTCTCTGTGGTTCTCTTTCTGATATGTCAACATCTTCCATCTGTGAATATGTGCACATGAGCTAGTAAAGGAGAATCGTTACTGATTTCTGCGGTTATGTAAGTCCATACGATAGCCACCTACAGAGGCTAAACCTTTTTTGAGTAGCACTTGTTGTAAGCTACTTTTGGTATCCACTTTTACAAATGTAATTGACAAGCTACAGATCATAATTTGCTGTGGACTGCTACACATATATATGCTTTGCACTAATGTTAATTCAATTTAGTCTCCAGAAACCAGTTAAAAAAATTGTAAGCAAAAAAACTTGGCACATATGGGAACATTCAGTTTCTACTATCTTCGGCCAAAGCCGGAGTAGCCTAGAATGTAAGATGTCCCATAGCAACATAGGGACACACAAACAGTGCCCTGGAAGATGGGGAATTGAAAACCACGTTTTTCTACTACCATCCTTTATAGAATTGACAAGTGTCTTTATTTTTCTTGATCAGATTATGTGTTTTAACTTACACTTATTGTAAAGTTGTTTGAGACAGACTGTACATTACAGAGCTTCTTTGTATAACCACATTTGATAATGTGTTTCATAGTACATCACTACCATACCAGTTTTACCAAAAGATGGTATTCCATAGTCTGTCTAATAGTTTACAGAAAATGCAATTAATAAAATTATAGCTTCAAAGACAGTAAATTAAACAAACTTGCCTTGTTTATATAAGCACATTGGCCAATTAAGTTTTTAATTTGTAGTTCTGGTCAGAGACTTAATGGAAATCAATCACTGTGGTTAGTGTTTGTAAAAAAAAATAAACATATGGGTCTGGAGTTCTAAAGCCACTTTCATTTTCCATTTGAATTTTATGCTGCTACATATGTACCCCTGTATGTGACTTTTCGTCGCTACCAGGGTTATTCCCGGGTTAGACCCAGAAATAACGCAGTGTGAAAGGGTGTTCCTAGGTTCCTTTAAAAGTATCTAAATCAGGGTTGGCGACTTTTTAAAGCTTCCCTCCAGGAGAACCAAAGGGAAGCCATAGATAATTGCAAGGGGAGGGGCTTAATGATGTGATTTATGCAAATCGTCATTAAGCTCCACCCTTCCATTCACTCACTCACAATCTCTAGTGTTCCAGAGATTGGGCATAGTTTGATGACATCATCAAGTCCCACTCATCCCTAGTAACTCTAGGGATTACAATAGCTAGTAAGAGCTGATCGGGGCTTGCGGGAGATATGCTGGCTCCCCTGGGATACCGAGAGAACTGCCCATATTTCAGCAACCCTGATCTAAATTGGGGGATGGAAATCGCTCTCTGCCTCTGCAGACATGGGTCCAGTGTGAATGGCAATGATCAGGATTTATCCAGGACAAAGGGGACAAATTCAAATCTGGTAAAACCCGTTTTCGTTATCCCATGTAGGATCTGGGATTTTGGTGTGAAAAGGTGATAATAGGATACATTTTATTCTAGTAGCTTAGTGGTACAGGTAAAATTCACTCCTGCTGTATTTCAAAAACACGTTTGCAATAAGGGATCATTCCTTGTGGTCAAAAAAGGATGACCAATATGAGAAAATGACCCCATTGGGCCTGATCCAGCGCTACGAAAATTCGCACGGCGGGCGAATGCGTACGTTCGACCGTGCGAATAAACATACACACCCCTAACACTCCCATAGTAAAGTACCTGCTTACGACGCCTATACCCTACACTGGGTACGACCGTCGGCCGTACGAAAATTCGCACAAAATACGCTGAGCGTACGGGCTTAGCACGCCCATACTGTACAATTTAAATGGCTATCCCCGCCTCCCTGTAGTAAAACGGGCGCCCAGGCGACCATCGTACTGAACGCACGCCCATCGAGCGAAAAATTCGCTCACAATACGACCCCTAGCGGCTCATGACGCCCAGGCGACCGGAAGCTGTCATACTGGGCATGCGCGTTGCGAATTTTTTCCCGAATTTTCGCTTACGATGAGCGTACGCTCGCTTGCGGTCGTAGCTCTGGATCAGGCCCATTGTGGCAAAACTAGACATGGTTAATGGAAAAGAGCGGCTCATTTTCTTACTTAAGTCTCGATGACAATCTTCTCCTCAGCTTGGCCCCTCTTGCCTTCTGTAGAGGGATCAGAGAGAAAAGCTTTCATGAAATTGTGTTCTTTACTCTTTATTAAAAGAGTTGTGTTAATAATAATAATAATAATAATAATAATTAACACACAGCAAGGGCCTGGTCCAGAGGTGTACGCAGCAAGTCTGCCATACATCCAAAAGCAAACTGGGGTTGGCTGCTACCCTGTAATGTATAGTGGAAATGGTGGGTACGATTTGTGGGAGCACTTCGGTCACAAGACATTAAAACTACATCCAAGAATGCATTTAGGAAAAAACCATAACCTTTTTATGAATAACTGTATTTATTATGTTATACGTACACAATGCTCAAGCGTGATTATACCTTTTGTATGGCTCGCAATAAATCATCTCTTGGACTAATGACATGACAATGGCTGCTGTAAAAGTTTTGCCTTAAACTGTGCGTTCTAACTTCTGGGATTAGGTCTGGATTGGATGCAGTTCAGGAGTCTACACTTACTGTCCATAAACTACGTCCCTCCCAGAAAATGCCCCTCTGAATGCATGCAGCTGTACAGCAAGTTGTGCTCTGGTCTGTATCGCGCCCAAATGCATGTGCATCATTTCTGAGCAGACAGTACAAAATCACACTGCTGTATGCTATGCAATCATGCCGTGATGGTGTTTAGCAAAACAAGTGACTTGCTTGATTGTCATTATGATCTGACACTTAAAATATATTACTCTGATTATTTAAGCTTAAGTCTGATTAAGTCTGGTTTAACTAACGGCACGGCATGGTAATAGTCTCCATGCTCTTGGAGTTTGGTTATTCAGGATGAACAGTCCAAGAACCGTAGAGTTTTGCTTTTAACCAACGTTATCACAGCCATTACAATATTTCTCCTGTGTTGTTTCCAGTGGTCCCTGATAGCTTCTCGGGACAAGATAACAGTTTTTGACCTCAAGCATCTAAATATGTGGTTCATTGTCTCATCCAGTGTTACAGGACCACTGCATATTAGTATATCTATGAGAGAGGTAATTCCAACATTGAGAAAATGCCCCAGCAACACTGTCATTAACTAGTAACAGACTATACCATTCTATCTGTAAAATTAGACTTTCTGCTGTGGTAGTCCCAACTCTAACATTGAGAGTCCCAATGTTAGGGGTGTATATATATATAT
>WWET01000431.1:379637-406845 GCA_011038615.1 Limnodynastes dumerilii | reverse complement strand
TTATTAAGAGCTTATTTACCTCAGGAGACACCCCTTAAGCTGCTAAAAGAGCTGCTGTGGAACAACACCCCTTCTCAGCTACCGCTCCCAAACAGTATACACAGAATGGAAGTTGTTCAATCAATTTATAGGTTAATGCAGTAGCTTCACTAGAGTTGTTGTCACCCCCTTGAACTTCCTTTCATACAGCAACTTAGTAATGTTTTTTTTTTGTATTGTCACTCGAAAATCGTAATTTCTATTCTTTAATGCAATGGCAATAGTAATGTCAAAGTAGCAAAATTAAAATTACACCTTTAAATTTCAATATCATATATACAGCCAAAATGTATTAATATTTACCTAGCTTAAAGTGAAAAAGTAACCTGCAGCCTCCATGTATTTCCCAGGCATCACTGCAGCCCCCCTTGTATGTTCCAGTCGTTATGGAAGCCCCTTATGTGCTGCAATCCACCACTGTAGCCTCCACATGAAAGTCCAAGAAATCATTGAGGTCACTTACCACTGCCCACTGGTCGGTCCCTGAATATCTTCTTCCTGTTCTTCTTACTCCTCTGTAGCACTCTCTCTGCCTACTAAATGATGCTGTCGTGACCTTGGTGTCACACCAGCGTCATTCAAAAGGGAGGGAGCAGCTGCAGAGAAGATAAATTCTCCGACGCTGACAGTGCATTGCACTGTCTCAGCCTGTGCTCTCTTATGCCAGTGCTGCGGAGCATCTTATTAAGTTGTACGTTTTTATTATTTCACTTTGCAATTCTCCAAAGGGGGCAACGGAAAAAAGGCTCTATCACCCCCCAGGACACGAACACCTGGTGCGGCCCGCAAACCCACAGTGATGCTTCTGTGTTAATGCAAGTATAAAGGCAGAGGTAATCTGCTTTATCAGAAACAAGGAAAGAATGTCCCAGCAACACTGTCATCAATCAGTAACACACTACCATTCAATTTGTAAAATAATGATAAGCCACCAGGCAAGGTCTTTCTGCAATGGTGCTCCTAACTATAAAATGGATCTGAGCAACCACCATTTTGTGTAATTACAATGTTGTAAGTTTATAGCAAAGCAATCTTCAACTCCAGTGCACAGCAGCAGTAAAATTGCAGTGTATTTCTTTTTCCATTCACTCCTTTAATTACAAACTGCCTTAGCTAGTGCACACTATACCAGACCTGGCAAACCTGTGGCTCTCCAAGTGTTGTGAAACTACATGTCCCAGAAGTCTTTAACTGCACAGACATAGCCGATACCTAACAAAGCATGCTGGGAGTCAGTTTCACAACACCTAAAGAGAGCAACAGGTTGGGCACGCCTACACTATATGATTATCGCCTGATATAGTTTGGATTCTGGACCGATTTGACAGAACACAGACAAAATAGTCCAGTAATGCTGTCAACCATAATAGCATCAGCCAGTTTGCACAGCAGATGGAACTGCTGCTCTGTTGATCCTCTAAGGATGGCACAGTGTGGTCAGAAGATCTGCCTGATGTGTACACACTACATGATTGCTCTGGGTATCAAACGCTTTGTCGGGATCTGAAGAAATCGTGGAAGTGTGTACCTGGCTTAAGTCCCAATGCTTTTGTTTGGAGGCCTCTAGATTAATAACATTAGGGTTATTCTTTTGACTATGCCATCAATAAGTTCTCTGGTGTGGCTCCAAGAGAGACTTTCACTGCATGTCCTTGAAGTGGGTCTACATGGGGTAGGAGTCACCACCAAAAATCTGACACACTATCTATCTATCTCCTTTCAATAAATCTTGCTCCTTTATGCCACTGGCCACGCACTAAGCATATCAAAATCATGGTTGGCTAACCTTCAAAGTTTACATTAGCTAAAGCTCAGCTGCTGTAAGTAGACCAGATCCAGAGTTTGAAAACAGGTGTAAATCCACAGCTCGGAAAAACCATATTGAATTTTAGAGGGAGAATACTTTGCTTTTGTGTATTGCACACTCCTATACTATTTGCTATAGTACTATTATACTATTTGCCACATATGAAATTTACCTCCCTCTATAACCAGCTTTTCTCGTATTTTCAAACTCTTTTTTGCACAGTACAGGATTTTAAGGTCCACTGACCATGAACACTGTTCCAAATTTTAGTTTATTTTGAACTACGCACTTGCCCAAAGGGCAAAGCCCAGAACTGATCATGGCTGTTCACTCAACTAATCCATCCTTAAACCAAGGACTTAACCCATTTGTTGAGGGTTATTAACTTCAAGATTGGATGGAATAAGCTGTCCAGCTGTGGAACCAAAAAGATGTTGTAATAAACTTCTAACTTCCTTCAAGAGGAGGGGCTGGATTGGAGTTTCTGAATTTCAGAGCATCCCACATCAGAGACTGCAAGATGGATGACATAAGTTAAAATATGTGCGATGATTCATCCATCACAATATCACAATGGTCCTATCATGCAGAGACAAACGCAGAGTCTAGCAGTCCCTATAGGAAAACTCCTGCTTGAAAAGGTAGACTGCCCTCTGGTAGGAGCTCTGCGTGAGCAACTGAAGGCACAAATTATCCTAAACCTGGGTTGTTTAGGCTTAGTGTGGCTAAACGGGCAAATGGGAACCATTACCACCTGTAGCCACTTAGGTTATCCTATGCAACTGGGATACAAAGAGTGTCATCCTGTCAAAGGGTAAACTCTAGTGTGCACTTAAGTCAGCATCCAGTGACCACGAGCATGTCTTTAAAGAATGCCTGATCATTACAATTAGCACAGAGAGTATGGAAGAGATCGCATCCAAATATGCTTGATCCAAGAAATCCAAAGCTTCTCTCTAATGTGATGAGTTAATAAGCAAGGCAGTCTGTGGCCTATAATAGGCACACAACGTTTAAATCATCTTGTCTCAAAGTCACACAGTTCTGACTTGATAATTAAAAAAAACAAAAAAACAAGTCTTCAGGATTAGTTGCAAGGTTCCACTGACCATCAGAATATTTCTGCAGAAGCACTGGTTCTCATTAAGAGGACCATGGGAGGATCAACTATGTAAGAAGTCTCCCATTTTGATGACTCCTCTCATGGAAAGGGATAAAATAGTATAAATTTACCAGGCCCATGAAGTACATGACCATGCAAAATGAATTCCAAGAGTTTATAACAAAACAGATCATGTTTCTTTTGCTGTTTAAAAAGAGATTTGCAAACCCTAAAAAGGTTGCTAAACCCCAAAACCAGATCATCCATGCTCTGAGCAGTAAAGGGAAATGTGTAGCACAGTAATAAAAGGTCATCTACGACTGGTTTGAGAGCTTACCTAGGTGACATGGCATTGGATGTCCTGAGACAATCCAGATTATTTGGTGCTGTCACTGGCAACCATTTATCTTGGAACTTAACTTCATACATGGATACAATCACAGGCAGGATGGCACCTGTGCCAAAGGGAAGGGAGAAGATAGCCCACGAATATTCTATGAAAATCATGCTTCCATGGCCCCACCTGAGTGAGGGCAGCCACAGCTGTACTGAAAGATCTGCTGTGCCTCCCTGCACCCTTGACTGAATGGACTCTGCAGAATTGCTAGTTGCTTGGATGTACTGACATCTTCTGGGCCTCGGATTCCAAGACAACCTACTATACCCCATTGTTTACAGTGTCCCCCAATAGAGTGACAGAGATTATTGTTAAAAAGAATTGAAACCAATGCATACTATTGTATTAATAATAAGTCTCCCTTACTCCCATTTAATGTATGACTAAGATTAAGACTAATATAAAGGAATGAGGGCCACTGTAATATATAGCAGTATATATAGCTAAATTTACAAAAAAATTTATTTTTAGCCAGTTTAAAGCAAATTTAGCCACCTTTATAAGAAATAAATAAATAAACCCCATCACATTCTCACGTGTTATGAGAACGATTCTGGGTCCAGAGTGCATTGGAGTGGTTTTCTTAATACATACTACTGTGGTTATAACTGTCACATAATAAAAGGAACTGGGAGGAGAAAAAAAAAAAAAAAATACTTACTCAACAGCTAAATAAGATGATTACTTAAAACCAGTGGTTCTCAATTGTTGCTTTGCAATGGTTTACCACTTCAAGATTGGCTCAAGTACCATTGTAGGTAAGATTCTTGACTATTTGGTCTTCAACACTGAAAGGCGAGCCAATTGTTATTAATATTAGACCAGCCTATGGAGTGACAACGCTAATACAATAAAATCCTATTACTTTAAAATATAAAAAATAAACATCCCAAAATACCTCTACATAAAATCTAGTTATGAACTGTATTTGCAGTAAAGACTTTTTCAAGAACATTGAGAACAAATGTCAACCTGACCATAGTTCGATTAGATCTCTGGTTGAAAACCCAAGCATGGACTGACTGAAAAAGCAAACTTTAATAAAAATTTAAGCCACATACATTCCCATGAAACAAATGCATTTGATATGTTTCATATTCTATGTACAGCTGTCTCAAATGCTTTAAAGCTTTTTCAAAACTGTATTCTAACAAAATTCCTTTCAATATATTGTATGTTCATTAAAAGTTGCATTCATAAATAAAAGTTTAGAATTCTGTAATGTGTAGTCATTTGCAGTGTAGTCATATTATCGTTCCGTGCCTTTCTAAAAGAAAATAATTTATTTGTAAACACTGATATTTATTTATCAGTTTATGGCTTATTTGTAGTTTTCAACTAACATTTCTCAGCGTTCAACTTGTAAAAGAATCCTACCAATATAATATATTCAAAGTGGTGCTTTTCCTTTAGAAAGTGATCATTTCGATTTTGAATCTTATGTTATTTTAAACAAACATGGTAAAGTAAGACCATTAATATAGGCATAACATTATTTATATTTAACAGTTAACTGTGAATCTTTAGTTTTTTTGTCATGTCTTCTTTCTAGCATGTGTTCATACATTGTTGTAATAGGTAAATTGTATAGATGTGAAACATTAGCATGTAAATGTAATGTACTCAGTAACTGAGCCCTGTGGCACAGGTGTTATACATTGTGATGCAATGTTTTTCACGTCTGTGTACTGATTGGCCAGATGTTTGAAGGTCATTTAAACCTAAAATTGTATAAGTTGGTCCTACAAGCTATACTAAGAAAATTATACATACACAGTTAAAACTTTATAAAACATGCTTTGTACCCGTGCGTGTTTATATTTTTATTGTCTTGTTAAAATGACAAACCTGCATATCTATATAAACACATGCATGAACTCACGTGTGCACACACACTTGCAAAACTAACTTGGGTCAACTTATATTTTAGGTTTAGTGATCTTATTAAAAAAGAAAAAAGAAACATTAAAACAACTTTGAGATATCAATCATTTTATAATTGTAAAAAAAACGAAATACATAAGATTTTGTAACATATTTGTTCTATGTATGGTTTCTGTTTTATTTTACATAATTATGTTGGTAAACATATGTATAGCTTTACAATATACCTGAATAAAGAATCTTAAATACCTGGTATATATCTATATCTTCATTCATATACATGTTTTTGCTAATGCCTGAATAAACTCCTCTGATGTCAACATAAAATTCTATGTGATTTATTCCCCCCTCCCCTGAAAGCCACTGAAATGTTAAAGGCTTAGTTATGGAACATGAACATGTATTTATAAAAGGTAGACAATATGTATGTAAAGTGTACCATTTGCCCACACAACTCTATAGGCTGAAGTCATTTCATGAGAATGTATCTTATGAGTTAGTCTACGAACATCCCTGATTGTGGTGCCTCGTGCTTCATTAAGATCACTAGTTTCTGATAAACTTATCGCTTGTATTCTTATGCTAATTCAGTCCCCAAGATGACTGCCACCAAAGTGTAGGTAACTGGTAAATTGTCTTTCTTTCCCAAATAAATTAAATGTGACTTACTCTGAATAGTTAAAGCATTAATGACAAAATAAAATATTAAAAGTATGATATATGTAAAATCTAGCGCTTTCATTAAAAAAAAACCAACCAACTAGACATGCAATAATCCAAATACCACACACTATGTTGCATGTGGTTGTATTGGCAGAAAATTACACAGACAACATTTGCCATCCAATAACAAATAACATGCGTTACAAAAAAAAATAATAAACCGCTCCAAATATTCCCATTTGTAAGACATTTCTATAAAATGAGGATTATAGTGGTCAGTTAAAAAATGCTATAATCTGGTGGATACATGATTGGGATCCAATTCTCTGTAAAAGACGCACAATGGGTCCATCCAAGTAATTTCATCAGCTATGTAAGAGGAGAAAAAAAAAAGGGAATTATTTTAAGATATCCAACATTAGAATTGTAAAAAAAATAAAACAATTCCAATATACATTCTACTTATTTGATTTTGTAATTTCTGATTGGCCGTGTCATACAACGGTTTTATATTCATTGTTGTGTACATTGTGAGGTTTGACACTTCACAGACTGGAGCCTGATTTATTTTGTCCAGACCTTAGTCTATTCAGCGACAGTCACCCAAATCTTTGTGGCTGCTGGACAACTAACAGTATTGCCCCTGAACATTTGTACTAGAAAGCAGGATAGTAAAGTGAACACATTACGATTATACTATACACACACCTGGACACAGTTTTTCCAGTTTTCCTTAGTCGGTTTTTCCTCTACTAACTTTGTTGCAGATTTAATTCCTCTTCCATATAATCTATTAGCTAAAGCATGCTTGTAGACAAATGGTAAGACCTAAGAGGGGACAAAAGGCAGGGCATGTAATTAACAAATGTAATTTTATTATTAATGATAATATGCACACATCATCCAATTGAAACATAAATAATCCATAGTATAAGGCTTAATATATATTGCAAATAGTTATGACTGTTCCTAGATTATTAGTAATAAATGGCAATAAAGTCAACTGTTTTAGTACCGCAAATCTCAGTATTGACAGCACGAGTAAAAAGAGGGAAACCATGCAAAGTCCTTAAGTCGATTTTAAATATAGCTCTAAAAGCATAAAACATATTACAAACCATACTGTAAAATTACTGCTAACTGAACACTGTTACTCAATGCTGACAAGTGCTGACAAGTGCAAGACATTAATCTAAAACAGCGGTTCTTAAACTGTGGGGTCACAACCACAGCTTTGTGGGGCATGTCTGTCAGACAATATGTTACTATTATCTGTCACGTTCTTGGGCTGGTTAGGACTGGGTGCGGGTGGTTGAGCAGATGCTGTGAATACGAAACTGGGTGGCTTTAAATAATGCTGGTGCATAGGACCCTGTGCAAGATGGACGACTCCCGGAGTAGGACAGATTGCACTTCAGACCAGACAGGTAGGAAGATGCGGGAGGGAGGTATGTGCCACCTTAGGCAGGTATGTTGGTGAGTCCTTCGGCAGGGTAGATAAACGGCAAAGCAGAAAGGTAAGTGTATAGCCAGGCAGACAGGTGAACTGTGGATCAGGCAGATAGGTACTAGACTGTAGGTCCGGCAGGTAGAATACCGCAGGGCTGACAGGAGTACTGGGGTTTAGGTAGATAAGTTCAGCACGACAGGGTAGGCAGGTAGGTACTGTACTGCAGGGTAGGCAGGTAGGTACTGTACTGCAGGGTAGGCAGGTAGGTACTGTACTGCAGGGTAGGCAGGTAGGTACTGTACTGCAGGGTAGGCAGGTAGGTACTGTACTGCAGGGTAGGCAGGTAGGTACTGTACTGCAGGGTAGGCAGGTAGGTACTGTACTGCAGGGTAGGCAGGTAGGTACTGTACTGCAGGGTAGGCAGGTAGGTACTGTACTGCAGGGTAGGCAGGTAGGTACTGTACTGCAGGGTAGGCAGGTAGGTACTGTACTGCAGGGTAGGCAGGTAGGTACTGTACTGCAGGGTAGGCAGGTAGGTACTGTACTGCAGGGTAGGCAGGTAGGTACTGTACTGCAGGGTAGGCAGGTAGGTACTGTACTGCAGGGTAGGCAGGTAGGTACTGTACTGCAGGGTAGGCAGGTAGGTACTGTACTGCAGGGTAGGCAGGTAGGTACTGTACTGCAGGGTAGGCAGGTAGGTACTGTACTGCAGGGTAGGCAGGTAGGTACTGTACTGCAGGGTAGGCAGGTAGGTACTGTACTGCAGGGTAGGCAGGTAGGTACTGTACTGCAGGGTAGGCAGGTAGGTACTGTACTGCAGGGTAGGCAGGTAGGTACTGTACTGCAGGGTAGGCAGGTAGGTACAGTTCTGCAGGGTAGGCAGGTAGGTACTGTACTGCAGGGTAGGCAGGTAGGTACTGTACTGCAGGGTAGGCAGGTAGGTACTGTACTGCAGGGTAGGCAGGTAGGTACTGTACTGCAGGGTAGGCAGGTAGGTACTGTACTGCAGGGTAGGCAGGTAGGTACTGTACTGCAGGGTAGGCAGGTAGGTACTGTACTGCAGGGTAGGCAGGTAGGTACTGTACTGCAGGGTAGGCAGGTAGGTACTGTACTGCAGGGTAGGCAGGTAGGTACTGTACTGCAGGGTAGGCAGGTAGGTACTGTACTGCAGGGTAGGCAGGTAGGTACTGTACTGCAGGGTTGGTATGCCACAGGGTTGATGACCTTGGAAATTTTAAAAGGACCGATGTACCTGGGTGCAAACTTCATAGAAGGAACTCTAAGACGGAGATTCTTAGAGGACAACCAGACCTTATCTCCAGGGCGCAACAGGGGAACTGTCCGTCTCTTCCGGTCTGCTTGAATTTTATACCGTTGTGAAGCTTTTAATAAAGATGTCCTGACTTTTTTCCAAGATTCAGCGAATTTCCTAAGGAGGACTTTGTGCTTCCTGCTTCTCAGGTTCCTACTTCCAGAGAAAGGTGGTACTTTGGGATGTAGACCATATGTTACCTTGAAGCGTGTGGTATCCAAAGATTCATGGTAGTGAAAGTTATGGGCGAATTCTGCCCATGGTAGTAGTTTGACCCAATTATCTTGGGAGGATGCAACATATAGACGAATTAATGTTTCAAGGTCTTGATTCACTCTCTGTCTGCCCATTGGTCTGAGGATGGTAGGCGGAAGAGGACTTGAGTTTCACTCCCAGGCTGGAGCATAAAGCTTTCCAAAACCTTGCTGTGAACTGAACTCCTCGATCCGAAATGACCTCTTCAGGAGTACCGTGTAACCTGAAAATGTGTTGCACAAAGAGTTTGGCCAAGACAGGAGCGGATGGAAGGCCTCGGAGCAGGACAATGTGTGCCATTTTGGAGAACCTAGTGTTGTACTTGTCGCAGACTGGGAGACCAGTAACAAAGTCCATAGACAGGTGAGACCATGGAATTCTTGGAACGGAGAATGGTTGAAGAGGACCGAGAGGTGATCTGCGGGAGGTTTTATGTTGTGCACAACCAGGACTGGCAGCAATGAATTCTGAAACATCTTGATGGAGGGTAGGCCACCAGTAAGAGCGACTCAGGAATGCAACATTTATCTTCACTCCTGCATGAGCAGAGAATTTAGAAATGTGCGCCCAGTGCAAGATTTTCTTTCGGAGAGACTGAGGAACAAATGTCTTGCCGGGTGGTGGAGGTGTGACAAGTTGTACAGCCGCCATAGGAATGGGATTCAAAATAAACTAGACATCCTTGGTCTCAGAATCTTCAGTGGAAAAGGATCGAGACAAGGCGTCTGCCTTGCGATTTTAGGTACCAGGGCGAAATTGCAGAGAAAAATTTAAAGCGGGAGAAAAATAATGACCACCTGGCTTGACAAGAGTTAAGGCAGCGAGCTGATTGAAGGTAAAGCAGATTCTTTTGATCGGTCAGAATGGTGAATGGGTGAACTGCTCCTTCCAACAGAAAACGCCACTCTTCCAATGCCAGTTTCATTGCTAACAGCTCCTCACCGATAAGATAATTCTTATCCGCGGGTTGGAACTTCCGTGAAAAGAAGGCACAGGGATGAACCTGTCCGTCAGGGAACCGCTGGGACAAGATGGCACCTACTCCTTCTGAAGACGCGTCAACCTCCACTATGAATGGTAGGGAGAGATCCGGTTGACGGAGGACAGGAGCTGTAGAGAAAGCTTCTTTAAGTTTGTGGAAAGCTGAGATACTTTCTGAAGGCCATTTGGAGGGATTGGCCCCTTTCTTGGTCAGGGAAGTTATGGTGCCATGATGGAAGAATAGTCTCGAATAAATCTTCGGTAGAAATTACCGAAACCGCTGAACCGTTGTATTCCCCTGGTGGTTGAGGCCAATCTAAAATGGCTTGAACCTTGGCGGGATCCATACGGAGTTCGGAGCCGGATAAAATGAACCCAAGGAATGCCACTTCATTGACTTCAAATATACATTTCTCCATTTTAGCGTAAAGATGGTGATGACGAAGGCGGGACAACACTTCTCTGACTTGGAGACTATGTTCCTCCAGAGTTCGTGAGAAGATCAGGATGTCATCTAGATACACCACGACAGATCGATTGAGAAGGTCCCTGAATATTTCGTTAACGAAACTTTGGAAGACGGATTGCTGAGTCCGAAGGGCATTACCAAGTACTCATAGTGCCCGTCCCGGGTGTTGAATGCCGTTTTCCACTCATCTCCGGAACGGATCCTAATGAGTTTGTAAGCTCCCCGAAGATCCAACTTGGTAAAAACTTGGGCGCCCTGAATTCTATCGAACATTTCAGACACAAGAGGGAGAGGATACCGGTTTATAATAGTGATGTTATTGAGACCTCTGTAATCGGTGCAAGGTCAAAGTCCTCCATCTTTCTTTTTAACGAAAAAGAATCCAGCACCCGCAGGAGAGGTAGAGGGTTGTATAAAGCCCCGTTGAAGGTTTTCAGCTATGTAGTCTGACATTGCTTTGGTCTCAGGGATTGATAGAGGATAGGTCCGACCACGAGGAGGAGCTGATCCAGGAATGAGATCAATTGGGTCTCGGGGTTGGTGAGGCGGTAGTTCGTCAGCGGACTGTGGAAAGAAGACATCAGCGAAGTCCTGGTAAGGTTTAGGGAGTTTAATATCTTCAGGTCTTTTTTTTGTTGAACGTAATGGTGACACCTTGGAAAGGCAGCTCTGGAAGCACGTAGAACCCCAACTGAGGATTTGGGATGTGTTCCAATCTACATGGGGATCGTGGAGTTGGAGCCATGGAAGGCCGAGGATGAGAGTAGAAGTAGCCTCTTTGATCACTAAAAGTTGCAAGGTTTCCATATGTAACGCTCCGATTTGGAGGGTGAGCGGCAGGGTCCGAAGGTAAATGGATCCTCCAGGGATTCGGCTGCCATCAACTGGGGTGATGTAGGTTGGAGCCGGAAGAGGTTCAGTGGGAATTTGAAGTTCTTCAACTACTTGAGCAGTAACAGTTTTCGGCAGCCCCAGAATCCAGGAGGGCAGAATATTCAAAGTGTCGGTCTCTCAACACTATGGACACGGGAATTAGGCAGTCCCGAAGGTTTGAGGAACGGATAGGAACTCCTGGGTCGACCTCCTCAGAATCACTCAGGAGCGGGCGTTTCCCGGACGCTTAGAACATTGCAAGCGGGTATGACCAGGCTCTCCGCAATAAAGGCACAAGTTGTCCTTGATTCTACATTGTTTCTCCTGAGGGGTAAGGCGAGATCTACTGAGTTGCATGGGTTCATTGGTGGGAAGGACAGGAGATCTGGGACGATGAGGAACACTCATTTCGCTGGGACGATGACGAACGCCCATTTTAGTAGTGGTCATTCTCTGCCGATCAGCCCGACGTTCCTGTTGCCGTATGTCAATTCTCACACACGTAGAGATCAAGGAGTCAAGGGTTGTAGGTGTGACACAGGATAATAAACCGTCCTTAATTCAATCAGAAAGGACATGGTAGATCGACATTAAAGCCTCTTCGTTCCATGGTAGTTCGGAGGACAAGGTGCGGAATTGTATGGTATAATCTCCGACTGATGAGTCCTTCTGACGCAAACGTAGAATGCCTAAAGCAGCAGAAGAAGTGCGCCCAGGGTTAGTCGAAGATAGTCTGGAAGGTTTGTAAGAATTCTTCCAAGGAGGACAGGATTGGACTGGATTTTTCTAGTAGTGGTGACACCCAAGCCAAAGCTCTGCCGGATAGGAGGGAGATGATATAGGCAATCTTCGCTCGCTCAGTCAGAAAGCTCTCGGGTTGTAGTTCGAAAAGTAATTTGCATGGATTCAAAAATCCACGGCATAGAGCGGGATCCCCAGTGAATTTAGCTGGAGTGGACAATGGAATCTTGGGTCCGCCAGAGGCGGAAGGAAGAACTGAAGCCGATGCCTGATTCTGAGCCATGATAACTTGTTGAAATGCACCCATCTGATTGGTCATTTGTTGAAGACAGGACACAACTTGGGACATTGCCGCTTCTTGCATCTGTATCCGTTCCTAGAGAGTGAATCTGGGAGAACTCTCCTGGGGATTCTGTCCATCCCAATCCATATGGCCAGAACTTACTGTCACGTTCTTGGGCTGGTTAGGACTGGGTGCGGGTGGTTGAGCAGATGCTGTGAATACGAAGCTGGGTGGCTTTAAATAATGCTGGTGCATAGGACCCTGAGCAAGATGGACGACTCCCAGAGTAGGACAGATTGCACTTCAGACCGGACAGGTAGAAAGATGCGGATACAAATGGAGGTATGTGCCACCTTAGGCAGGTATGTTGGGGAGTCCTTCGGCAATGTAGATGGACAGCAAAGCAGACAGGTAAGTGTATAGCCAGGCAGACATGTGAACTGCGGATCAGGCAGATAGGTACTAGGTTGTAGGTCCGGCAGGTAGAATACCGCAGGGCTGACAGGAGTACTGGGGTTTAGGTAGATAAGTTCAGCACAGCAGGGTAGGCAGGTAGGTTCAGTTCTGCAGGGCAGGCAGGCAGGTTCAGTTCTGCAGGGCAGGCAGGCAGGTTCAGTTCTGCAGGGTAGGTACTGTACTGCAGGGCAGGCAGGTAGGTACTGTACTGCAGGGTAGGTACTGTACTGCAGGGTAGGCAGGTATATGCACTGGAAGACAAGCAGGTAGGTAGATGTACCGCAGGTCAGGCAGGACTACAGGAACCAGGCTCCTAGTGAAGACATGAAGTTCTGGCACTGAGAGACAGCTGACAGGGGTTTAAATAGCCTGCCCCTGCCGCTGATTGGCTCCTCTGGCACGTGCTCCCCTGGCCTGCTTCAGGATTGGCCGCGGGGAGTCACGTGACGTTCTTCAAGATGGCGGCGCCCAGCACTCCACGAGGACGCTGGGGACCTCGTCGCTGGAGCAGCCCGTCGGAGCGAAGTAAGTGGCGCGGCTTCTGCCGCATGGCATGACATTATCCTTGTTAGATGGGTGCACTGATCTTAGGACATAGACACTGACAGCTGTCAATGTACAGAAATTGCTGTAGACTGACAATCTGTTATAGCCTTGTCAACGGTGCTCACCGACAGTAGTCAGTGGATCACTAGCAGCTATATGATAGGCTGTAATAGTAACAGATTGTAAGGCAGTTGTCAGATCACAGGATACTGAGAATGGAGTCAGACACGGATGCTCTTGATGCCTTCACCTCATAAGTGCAGTGCAGACTATAAGGACATCAAGGTGCTGTGCACTTCTGTGAGAGAATTTAAAGGCTCCATGCAGTCAAGAGAGGACCAGTAAACAGTCCACCCAAGCAGATAGAAATAAGATAGATAAGAGGATTTTGGTTATTGTCAGTACAATGGAGTTGATAGGGCCTGGTCAGGAATGGGCCACAAAACAGTCAAAAGCTTTTGACTGTGCTGGCTCCTCCTTCCTACAACCCCAGCTGAAGCCAGTAACTTTTTTTTTTAAAGCCATAAAGAACACATGGTCACGGCCCCAACTAACATACAACAGAACTCAAACAGACTACAGTCTGAGAAAATGACTCCCATCAGGGGAAGCATAACAGAGAAACACTGATCAGTTTAATTATAACTCTAAACAGAGAGCTGAATAAGGGAGGATCCTTCAGAGAAAGGGATGTACCGGTAAGTAACAAAACCCTCTTTTCTCTTTCATCTCATCTAAGGGACAATGGAGAATGGGGATGTCAAAACCTAAGGGAAGGAGCTCTAGGCAAAACAGAACAGAGGACCGTTCTACTGAATTCAGCATCCCAAGATGCAAACAATTGAAATCTATAGAATTTAGTAAAGATGTGGATCAAGGAACAAGTTGCCACCAGGCACAGCTGATCTGCCGGCACACCTTGACTTGCGCCCATGAAGTGCTCACCACCCTTTTAGAGTGCGCAGACACTCTCCGAGGAATCTGATTGCCAGAAGTGGAATATGCCTTGGTGATTGTGGATCTGATCCAGACTTTCCAGCAAAGTCTGCGCTTCAGTGGAACTGGAAACTAGGATGATGATTGGGTAGAAACTTCATACCAAATTAGGCTGGAAAGAAGGAATAGTTTGCAGCACCACTCATGGTGCCAAGACTAAGAAGGGGGGGTTACAGGAGAGTGTCCAACTCTGAAACTCTCCTAGCAGACGC
Organism: Limnodynastes dumerilii; assembly: GCA_011038615.1. Lineage (NCBI taxonomy): Eukaryota > Metazoa > Chordata > Amphibia > Anura > Limnodynastidae > Limnodynastes > Limnodynastes dumerilii. The sequence goes on along the minus strand of WWET01000431.1, from coordinate 392,379 downwards.
AATAGTGAGCAGAAAGGTTATCTTCCAAGTAAGAAATTTAAGGTCCACCGAAGAGAAGGAGTAATGCTGAAAGAAATAGGTTTAGGTCCCACGGACAAACTGGAGCCACATAGGGATGCTGAATCCACAGAAGTCCCTAAAAAACGTGGCCTCACTCCTAGAAGCACTAAACAAAAAAACTGGCTTCAGCAAGGTTTATAGGGAAGAGGAGCCAGCACAGTGAAATGCTTTTGAGTGTTTTATGGCCACTCCTGACCAGAGCCTAATCAATCCCATTGTGTAGTGTCCCCCAGATGAGATGAAAGTGACATTGTTTTTTTTAATTATACAAAAAAAATGTTAAAATTAAATAATTTAATTAATAAAAAAATTGTTAAAATTAAATGATTTAATTAATTTGTAAATAAAAGGAAAATTATTATTTCTAGAAGCATTTAATTGAACAAAGCTATAATAAAAACCTTAAATTGGTGTATAATAATAATACGATAATAATAGTAATCAAATGAGGTTTTAATGATTTACCCTACAAAAAGACTATTTAGGAATACAATTTTGTCTAAATCAGTTCCTGTTCTGTAACATGTTTATACCTTGCCTACTTCTGTAATAACTTTGTAATTTTCAATTCACCAATTTGAAGAGCACTGCTTAAATCATAGATGAGGTTTAAACAGTAAGCTTTTTTTTGTGTTGCACTAACGCAGTGAGAAATTCACTGTTAATCCATAAGGTAAAATGTATAATTTCTTTGATTTTAGGCAGCAGTATGATATTAAAAAGCAATCAAGCCATAAGTAACCCTGTACATCTTCCCTCACTAAATATAAGTCATAACAAAGGTTATAAAGTATTGAATAATGAGATCGCAATAAAGAAAATTCACCTTCGAGTCATTTATGTCAGTCCACTTAATCACTTCCCAGTAAGTATCGTTTAAGGCTTCTAAAGTAACCTCCAGATCATCTTCTCCTCCTTCTGCGTCACCTGAAGCAGCACCATCTTTGGACTGCAGGTGGAGCACTTTATCTCCCAAGGCACAGCCTTTTCTACAGAGAGCGTCAATCAGTGTGGTCTTCTGCTTGTCCATGTCACTGCACATATTAAAGACACGCATTTCACAAGAGAATACAGATATTTTCATGCTGAAATATTACACAACCTAAGCAACAATATGTATTGATTTATTTTCATTAACTAAATTATCTGTTTTTTCTGACAAAACGTGTGTGTGGTACTGTCTGCGTCCAATTGCTGAGCACATAGATGACTGCTTATGGAAGATGTGGCATTGGTACAGACTGGCAAAACAATGGTAGCTACCTCTATTATTGGACAGGAGTTAAACATAAATCCTGGAATACCAATAAAACGGCATGGACAAGGAGGTCTACACATCAAGATACCAGTAAGTTAAAAAAACGAAATATTTACTGGTTAGGTACTTTTTTATAGTGGCTGCATCGGGTCTTGAATCAGTCTTCATGGCAACGAAAACCGCAAGAGCTGTCTGATCAATTCTAGAGATGACCTCATCAGCGGAAGCAATTATTTCGTTAATTAGTTTAATTCGTTCCTGAAATAAAAACATAAAATAAAGAATACATCATTGTGGTAGGAAATGTGATAAATGATATCTGGGAAGAGAACATGTTTAGAATTTTTGTAAAAACACACATACAGAACACAGAATAGAATAGAAACCCTTCAGCACTTCAACTGGTAATGCATATTATAGTGGGCTACTGACAGGCCAACTGAGGGTTTTTAAACTAGTCCAATAAATACAGTCAAAGAAAATACTAACACTTAATATCTAAATCTGTAGACAACTGTCTGTTAATACAAGCATGGTTACCTTTACTAAACATAACAGTTCATTAATAGGCTGTTTTTCTTCAGTTAAGATTTTTACATTCATTTATAATGGTGTTAGGCATTAGGTATATTTCAAAATGAGTAAACCAAACACTTATCAAAACAATAAATTAGTGAGCTTGGGACAAATACAGATTTAAACATGCATATTAATCATCTTCTTTGAACAGGTGTAATGCCACAAAAAGATTGTAATCTAATTTAGTTAAAGTCTTTATGCAACCTCAACTAATTACCATGTGACCATGGAAAATATAGTCCACGCAAACAGGAAACAATCTATGGAGGATTACACCTTGAAGCAAATACATGCAGTATTCTTGTTAAAAAAATAAAAACAAATTCTATTTTCTTCTAAATAAATAAATAAGTCATAAGTAGCAGCAAAATGATAACAACAAACGTGCCAGGGTTGGTAATTGTACAATGCAATTATAAATTGTGGTTAATGTGTTTTCACAAAACCTCCCAATTATGTCAGTATTTAAAATGCTGTTATATATGTTACATGGACAGGGTGTCAAGTAGACACCAAAAGGAAAATATGCCAAGAGGGGAATAGAAAGTTGTTACAAGTGGTACTTTACTTACCTTCCTGTTTGCAGTACCTTTCTTCTATTATTGATTTGCCAAAAACACAATATAGATGCTGAACATTACTACAACACAAACTCACAAATAATCTGAAGTAATCATAAAGTAGACCTGCACACAGTGGAGCCATTTAGTTTGTGCAATGAACTAGTATGCAGCCAAATGTGATGCCACGAGGCACTGCCAGATTAATATATCCGAGATTAAATACCTCTGCTCTCAGCAAGTGTTAAAGAGATGTTAATATCAGAATACAAAGGTTACAGCAATAACCTTTTATTTCATACGCTATATATAACGGTAAGGGGGTGCTACAATATTACCAACACACAGAATGAAAAGGATGTTACATTCCCACAGGAATACACTATGGCCTGTTCCAAGATAGGAGGCATTATAAGCAGATCGTTGAACACCAAGCAATATTGTGAATACAGATCCTCTACTAGATCACAGCTGACACAGCTTTCAGATCTCTGGATCCAGTCCCTCATCTGTCTTGAAATTGATAAGTTATTCATATGACAGACTGCACAGAGTGAAGGGGAAATGCAATTATGAAAGAAAGTGGAATATCACACATTGCTCAGGTAAGAATTTATAACGTAGTCAGGTAATAAATATATTTCACTAAAACAGATGGAATCACTACAAACATTCAATTTTTTGCCAACACTTTTTTGGCTTTAAATATATGAACAAGTTACATTCCTTAACAGGTCTCAACTATCTTAGAAAATAAAAACTTTTTTTTTTTCAATACCAATAAAACGGAAATTTTAACTATTCTAACAGTGATGTTAGATCGGTGTGAGGGCGCTCGGGCAAAATAAGGACTTTGGGCCTTATCCAGACCTACGTCAATGCGCTGTGCTCTGTAAAGCACAACGTATCGGCATGTACTTCCCCCGACACTCCCCCTTGTCCCAGCGTATTTACCTTCGCTTACGCCGGCTGAAGGCTACCCTAACTTCAGCCGGTGTAAGCGAGGGTTAATACGCTGGGACAGGAGTATATTAACTAAAACCCCTCCCTCCCTCATTACACTCCTCCCCCCGCCTACCTACACTAACCTTCGCTTAGTAACAGCGAGGAACGCCCCCCCCTCAGCCGTTACTACGGACGCCCGATCCTAGTTGGGGCGTTGCCGTAGTTACGCCGGCCAACATCTGCAGATCGGCATTTCAGCCGATCTTACACTTACGCCCGGCGTAGGTCTGGATCAGGCCCTTACTCTCTTTTGGCAGCCTTAACAGAGGAGATATAAATTTACAAAAAGTGTGGGCTTAGAGTTAAAAATAAATAAGAATAAATACCCAAAAAACATCTCCTACAAATTAACAGCTGAAAATGCTAACCTCACATACATATTCAGGTTCACTGTCAGCAATGCTTTTCTCTTTATTGGTTTCAATTATTGTGTACTACATTGTATTAATGTTAAATAAACTTCAGGCGCACCCCAGTAGACCTTTACCTTTTCAGAATCCAGTTGATGAAGTCTTGCAACATACAGGGGAAGATGATTTGGAAAAGCTTCTTTCAATTCACTGAAGATTTCGCTTCCCTCAAGTCTACAATAGTGAAATGAAATCAATTATTGCAAATAAATAAAAAGCAAAATGCTTACAACAGTGATCCATTTCTGTACAAATATACAATATATAGTTTACGCAGAAATCTCAAGTCTCTTTATCCGTGGTGTAAGTTTCATTTATTTCTTACTCTCTACTTGAAAGAGTGCTCAATATTATAGCGTAAACATTGACCCAGTGTGTGGTCAGCAATATGACACCCACAAAAGTATTGTAAGCTATAGTACCCCAATAACTTTACTTATGGGGGAAAAAAGATACATGAAAAAGTATAGATTCCTGCTTTAGTTATCTTTCGGCCAACAGAGAAACATCAGGCTGGATTGAGACTTAAGTGCTTGAAATTAGTTACTCCTGGGCTAAACCATGTTGATTGCAGGGGGAGTCAAGTTAATTGTATTCTTTGCATGCAGGGATATATCTTTGAATTGCTTACTGCACACAGATACTGACCAGCTTTACTATCACACTGTTATTTAGACTTGGGATAGGAAACATCACCTCTCAACTCTAATACTGTTTGCAGCAGATGAAATATGACTCCCCTGCAATCAACATGGTTTAGCCCAGGAGTAACTAATTTCAAGCACTTACTTACGCCTGGATTCAGCCCATCATGTTGATTTGGTTGAACATTTAGTGAAATAGAGTGAAAGGAAAAAAGGTTTAACCATTCACAAGTCTCAAAACAAATTAATTAAAAAATTAAGCATTTAATTCAACCCCCTCCATTTTCTCCATGGTGAAAAGTGAGAAACATGTAACTATTTTACTGTTCACATACTTGGCCATCCACTGAATTTTTAAATCTCGCAGAGCCTCAGCAAACTCTTCTTTCACATCCTTTTCTTTCTCCGTTTCTTTCTCCTTATCTTTACTGCCATTCTTTGGTTTATTTGAGGATGGTATCAAATGATAATGGACAGAAATCACGTCCTACAAAGAGTACAAAGGTAGTTACATTTTTAGATTAAAGTTACAGGCAGATCTGTTAAGTAGCAGCCTAGGAATGGAAAAGTGGGTTACTAAGAGACAAAACTGCTTTAAAAGGCTGTACTTGTGAATATTAATGATAGAATGTACATTATACCAATATAGTGTGGATACATTAATCATTGTATACATACTGTATATGCAGATTAAACGATACGTTTCTAGGCACTAGAGCAGGTAAAGTGAATTTAGAAATCTTATTTCTTGCATTCAAACAAAACATGGAGACTCATTGCTTACATTGGAAATTAACAAAAAACTTATAACAAATTCTACTATTCGTAATATATCTTTATAGAACAGCCTAACCTCAAGACTTCAAACCACAATACCACAAATAGACAAAACCCACATTGTTATTACGGCTTATCAAGGAAAAACACCCACAGAACATAAAGAATCGCTAATGTACCCTTCATTAGTTAAGTATATGCATTTATTTTGGGTATAGAACAATTAGGAAGAGAAAGCAAATGCATTTCTTCAAAAGTTATTTAATACTCTTCTAAACTGAACAAATCTGCATCACAAAAAGCGTGAAAAAAAAAAAACACACCGCTAGCCTACTGCTCTACAATAATATTTATAATCAGCAATAGACTTTATAAACTCCAACAAAACAAACGGTCAGGACAAATCAGGGAATTTATTCTCACCAGTTCACTTCCAAAACCTACATATACACACGCACTTACAGAATACATAAATAGTACCGGTCACCGATATGTAAGCACAATAACCTTTACAAAGCACTGCTGTTTTATACTAGTCTACTTAACAAAATATCAGTATGTGACTAGTAATAATAATGATGATCAAAAAGTTGGCAGGCTAAAAATATAAATCAAAGCTTTATAACATAGGGAACATGCTTACTGGGCTCATTGGAGGCACAAGTTGGATTTACAAATCTTAATGAATATGACAATTACTGCTGTTAAATGAAAATACAAACCAATGTGTTTAATGGACCACATTATAACTCCAGTCAACGTCTACACATTAGATCTCTGGCATACCTAGGATATAAGAGGCTATTTCTTCACCACTTCTTTGTTTACAGTGAAGTCATTTTAGCCACCTAGTAATTAAACTGCCTCGCCAAACACTAAAATGTCATCATGATACCAGAGTTTGACGTGCCCAATTAAAAAAATATGTACCGTATAATATAAAATACAAAAATCCAAAACTGAAAATTAATATTTGTACATGGTGTCAAATAAAAAAAGCATTTAAAGTGAATCTTTCACCGAAACGTTCGTAAGAATGGGTCTATATAACACAATTTGGGAAAAAGTTAATATTTAAAAAAAAAAAACAAAAAAAAACGAAACACAATAAAAAATAAATAAATATCACTACTCTTGTGAGTAGAAATTTCTCCTATCATGTTAAAAATTATTCCAAGGGAAGTTTATTCTATAGAACGATAAATGTAAAATAGATGCCCTGCACTCACTGCATTTTTTTTGTTTATTATTTTATCAAGGTTGTAAAAGGTTAAAGGTTCCAAAAAATCTGTCCTCAAATGTTTTGGTGACAGATTCAGTTTAACAATATATGCAAAAAAATATTGTTACAGTAACCAGCATCAGTACCTTTTTAAATTTTCCTTGTCGCTTTGCTGCAGACTGCCCCTGGGAGTTAGAACAACATACTGTAAGAATAATGCACTCTTCAAGGAATCGTTTAACCTTCTCCCTCCTTTATCAAGCTGCAACCAAAGCTATAACTAAAGCCAAACATTTTCTCATTTTAAAGCTCTGATATTGTGATTGTAATAGATCAAGATTACAAGTAAATTGATGGCCATTCAATGACAATCTGGCAAATCAGCAGACCATTTGGAACAATGATCTTCCTATGTGTGGGCATGTCACAGATGTTTTGATCTGCTGATTTGAACTTTCAGCTTGTTTGATCTTGAGTCACTTTAAAAGAGTTTGCATTCAGATTAAACCATATGTATTTTTTTCTACAGTGCCATAACAATTGTTAGAACAGAGGTGCATTAAATTGTCACCTAAGGCAGGGAGGAATACATCCATCGTGTGGCTGAACCACTCTGAAATCTATCAGTTTCTGAAGTGATTAGCCACGGCTTATAGGTTACATGTCTACTTTAAAAATCCTATATGATAAAAAACAAAGACATAAGTCTTGAATTATATTTTAGTAAAATCAGATAATGACCAGAATCACAATTCTACAGTACAGTACTAATCTGCTTCTGAGCACAACTGTAGTTAGAGACCAAAAGATAGTGGCTAAGCTTACTCCATCATGAAAGTTATAAAATTGTTTATTTAAACCTCACAAAAAGCGTAGGTTAAAATTGACTGCAAACACTGAAGGATAACTGGACTCAAGCAGTAACTTAGCTAAGACCCAAAAAATGTAACGCACTTCCTTCAGCTTTATTAAAAATTAAGTGTGATGGACCAATTCCTGCATGTCTATGCATTACACCAAATACCCAGTGAAGAAACAGAAACCAAGACAATTGCAACATGCTCATTATAAATATGTAAGAGGCTCAACCAATCCATAACGGACTAGAACCCAAATCACCTTGACCAATAAGGCTGTAAACTACTGTGCCCAGTTCCCCCATTGCTTTTGATATTGTAAAAAGGGACCAAAAAGGCACTCCCCAAATGCAAAATATGCAAGCTTTCCGAATAAGAACAGTGAACAACAGATTTATTGATCAAAAACATTGTTATTCCTGGTACACTTTTCTGCTATAAGTCCTATAAAAGGCAGTGTGCAGACCAGCTAAACTGCTAGTGTATTCAGTTGACTGAGTGCAACAAATCTGGGAAATGAGTCTTAGCTGATGAGCCATCAATTGCACTGAAAAACTTCATTAGAAACTACTGATATGATAAAATGGATCTAGGAGTCATTATGACTGAAAGGTAGCAAAGCAATATAACAAAGCAATGAGAAAGGCAAGTTAGATGCTTGGTTGATAGAGAGAAGAATTGGTACCAGAAAGAGAGAAGTAGTAATTCCCCTTTAAAGGTCATTAGTATGGCCTCACCTAGAATTCCATGTTCAGTTCTGGAGGCCATATATCCAGAAAGACAAATACATTAGAGACTGTGCAAAGAAGGACAACTAAAACGGTGCATGACATGCATCATAGAACATATCAAAGGAGTCTGGAGGAACTAAACTTGCATAGTGTGAAGCAGAGAAGGCTTAGGAGGGATATGATTGCAGCTTTTTAAATATATCAAGGGGTGTAACCAGGTTGAGGAGAGGGGAATTTTTCATACGAATAGGAGTTTTAGAGGTTACAAGGACATGCATATAAACCGGAGGGTGACAAGTTCAAAGGAAATGTGCAAAAACTGCCTCCCTAGATAAGTGGTAGTGACTAACGCAGTAGAACAGTTTAAACATGTTTGGGATAAATAGAAAGATAAAAATGTACACAATGTAACAAAAGTTAAAACAGAGTCTGGAGTCAGAATAGTTTTAAATAAACAAATGGGGAGACTGGATGAGCCATGTAGCCCTTATCTGGCATCACTTTCTATGTTTCTTTGTTGATGCTAAAGTACCTACCTCTATTTTTCTTGCCTTTCCTTACCCCTTGCTAGAGATCGGGGTATTCATAATGTGCTAAAAGCATAATTAAAACAAGGAATAAAGTAATCTCATTCACCACTAGGCACCTTGTGTGGCATGTCAAAAATCTACACTTATCTACGTACATTTTACATATGCATTGCATAAGTATTTATCTGCACCTGTTCAGACTGGCCTAACCCTCCTCCACCTAAGATCCCCACTGCATTCTATCCCTTCTCTACTGCTTACACCAGCAGTCCATTTCCTACCCCCTCCTAATGTCTTCTATTAGTCCACCCCATCCACAGGGCCCTCCATCCTAGTGTAGTCCCCTCCCTTCACCACTCTCCTTTCCTTTCTTACCCCCCTCTGCTACCTTTTACTTTCTTCCCACCTAGTGGCCTCTCTATACATCTTACTTCATTACTCTTTTGTTTTAACATGATCTGTTTAAGCTTGATAGCTCAACTTTTACATTATTTTCTGTACTCTTTTTATTAATGTCATTTTTAAGTTATATTTAATTTTATGTTTTATTATGCTGTGTATTCCTGCCCTGTATGTACTGTATTTTGTTGTAATTTGTATGGCACTGTGGACACCTTGTGGCCCCCTATAAACATTAATAATCTGACCATAAATATGTGATTGTGAAACTATTCTGCACCATACTCATAATAGTTTTATCCACTAGCTTCTGTGGCCCAGTATGAAACTGCTGAGTACCAGTGGTACAGTGCTGGCCATTGGGGATGGTAGCTAGTAGCAGGAGGACAGTGGCAAGAACACAGTACATAACATGCAGAAGACACAATACAAAAAACAACAAAGGAGTGGGAGCAGACAGAAACCAAATTATGGCATCCCAAAGCAAATATATAGTCATACAGAGAGATGTGAAGAAGTAGTAATGGGGGATCTGGAATGAGATATTTCCTTATTATTTAATATTAAGGAAAATACCTGCTAAAACAATTTGGCTAAATTTATTAGGCTTTAGCTTATATAACCTGCCACAGCCTTCAGTCATATAAATAGGCTTTATTTTTTTCTTTATACATGAAGAACTTCATGTCACCCAGCTTGATCTACACAGGTTATTCTATTGAAATAGTTTTTTGTACACAAAGTATTTTATTAAATTAAAGATTTATTAGCAGTAACTCCAACAATATTTTGCATGCAGGTATAGATATTCACCAACAAGTCACCTACAACTGCCATGTCACCAGAGACACCCCAGCCACATCTATTACCTCTACAGAATCCACAGGGCAAGTGACACTTATTACAGTTTACTTTCACAATCTCCATAGGGTTCTCTGATCCTGCGTGGTCCTTTCATGGAGGACACAGAGACTCTCAGATCTTTTCGGCTTAGTTGTCCTCTTAGTTCTGTTGGTGCCTTATACCAGAAGGGCCATATCAGCCTACTTGGGGTTAGAAAACGAAACCATAGAGAATGGCAAGGTTCAGGGATTCAAGACCATACACACATCTAAGAAGCTCCGGTTTCTTAGGTGCTGATAATTAAGAATTAACCAACTGCGTAGTAGGTTAATTACGCAAACTACATACCACTTAGATAAGTAGATGGACTACGTGTGGTCTTTGTTAAGAAGAAAGGCGTGCCATTGCAGCCTCTGGGAGTTCTTAAGAAGAGTGTGTGGGGGTGAGGTATGTAAAGGAGCCGGGGAGGGCGGGATAAAGAGAAGTCAGTGCGTATTTTCTTCTTAAGAAGGAAACTACGCACGTGAAGTTAGGGAACGTGTAAACACTCTTAAGTGTCCTAGGTTCGTAAAATAAGGAGGTGGTGGCATGGGAGGGAGCTTTATGTTAAGTGCGGATACAGGCATATCCCCCATCTACTTATTTCCTTCACATCTGTGAATCAGGTCCCCGGTCTTTTAATTCATGTCTTCTTTCTTTCCAGAAGTTTGTTATTAGTTCATTGAACATTGTTCATTATTATATTCTAACGGTTTGTCCGGAATTGGGCAGTTATTCGCCTCTTTTCTAGTGAATATAATCTATTAGTAACCATGGTTTTCCCCAGGAGTAACGTTCCTCTCTTATTTTCAATCTCTGAACAGGTCCCACATGCGCTGATGTATTATGCTTATATAACATCTGCTTGATATTCAATGTACTTTGTATCGTGCTTGGTCTCTAAATAAATTAAAAGTTAAAAAAATATGTCAAAGATTCCCAACATGGAAAATGTAATGATATTGTCGTGTAACTAGGGTAAGTCCTTTAGTTAATATTTGCAGCCTCTTGAAGTGTTAGGTTTTCTAGTCCCTTTGTTGGATTCCCTAGGTTTCTAATCTTTCCTTTATCTCCTCATGATGGGCCGTATTCAGAGAACCGTTTCCATGAAGGTACACAATTATACGGATGGCCGGTGCAGGCCAAACCCCCTCACACCTATGACACTCCCCTCTGTTGGCCATGCTGTCGGTGACTTCCACCTCCATAGACCACTTGTAGCTTTCTGTGAGCAGTGCGTGCGTATGTGTCTTCCGTATCTGTGATTCATGTTAGTTGCACCCACATCCCTTGATTTAAATGCCTTCCCCCGACCATTTTTATAAAAATTTTCACGTGCGTATTTTTGCGTCGCATATCTGGACATATGTACCCACGTGCGATTCACAAATCCGTCCGTGAGGCAAGGATACACGAGTCATATAGTCTGCATGCGCAGTTGAAACGTACCTAAAAATACACACGCAACTCGCCGTGAAAACAGTTCTCTAAATCAGGCCCAATCTCTATAGGTCACATTTTTTTCTGTTTTAAACCCATTTATCCCATGTAAAATATGCTCCAGTATTTTATCCAGTTTTAATCTAAGTAAAAATCCTCCCTATCGGGGGCGTGGCTTGACCGCACATGGAGTAAGACGTGCAGGGGAGAGCTCCTCTACGATCACCCATTACACTTACCCGTACCTGGCCCAGCGGTGATCCCAGACACGGTGACACTGTACCCAACGGCTGCAGTTACTGTGGTGCGGCTGCGGGACCCGGCGGGAGCGCTCTGTTAGCGGGCGGCAGTGAGGTCTGACGGCGGTGGACGGCGGGGCCCTCTCTGATCCTTGGGGACCTATCCAGCTGGACTAGGCGCTGTTGGGGCACCCCCTGGGCTGCAGTGGGGAATACTTGTGGGGCGCTGCATTGCATTGTGGAACAAGGAGGCGCACGGAGCAGCAGGAGCCTGGGCTGGAAATCCATGTTCAGCACAAGTGTGGCCGCCATCTTAGTTCTCTGAAGGGGCAGCTGGTGAGTACAATCACCCTTGGCGCCATATCAATCACGCTGTTACAGCAAGAGAGTGCCTAGTTTTCAAAGCCCAGAGCCTGAAGAATCCTATCCTAGCCCTATTCTTAGAGAATTGTATTGAGCCTGCTGCACTGTCTTTGAGATTTATCACCCCATACACATACTAGGACTTGCAGTCTGCTTTTCTCCTGTAAGACCAGCAACACTGAAAGTGAGTGCCTAGATCCATAGGAGTAATACTTGAACATCCTGCTATCCTTGTTGGGGAGCACCTGCAGCATAATCAGGCCCAGAATCTGCAGCACTAATAGCAGCTTGTGTGAGCTGTTTACCCAGCCACATACCCTTTCTGTCCTTACAGTGAGTTGTGAGCCAGCCAGCTTGGACTTCATTATAACTCATATTCTGCATTTATTTACCTTCAACTTTCCTGCTTATACTCCTGGGGGACCTTTTGCTTCAAACTTCTCTGCTGCTGATTCTCCTTTGGGACCTTTTGCTTCAAACTTCTCCTCTGCAATCATTTAAGCCCTGCTTTACATAAACAGATGGGGAAAACAGGCCACACAGCTGCGGCCGCAGCTAAGTTGGAAAGATTCAGCAGGCATGCCAATACTGCATCCCAATCTACTAACACTCAGCCTTCCTCTCCCCAAGACCCCATAGAACCTCATGTGTCCCAGGATAGGGAGGATTCACCTACGTTAAAAAAAGTCTTGATTGCCATAACCTCCTGTGAGAAAACCCTTGCTGATAAAATGGGAGAAGTGCAGGCTGATATCTCTCTGATAAGGCAAGATTTGCAGAAAACCA
>WWET01000431.1:363476-373934 GCA_011038615.1 Limnodynastes dumerilii | reverse complement strand
TTTAAAGAATGTGCAATGTAATTTAAGCATCCTTTCCAAATTGTCGATCTAACCCAAGATGGAGTAAGTTTAGAATTGAATACAAAACTGGATTAGCCAACCAAAGTTATTTGTGTAAATCTGGGTACACATATTTTCAACTTTATAAACGATACCACTGACCTAAAAATCATTTATTTTAATATTTAATTTTATAGAAGCTCTGGCTTCTTAGGTGCGTAGAATCAAGAATTGACCTACTACGCATGTGTAGTAGGTTAATTACATAATTTGCGTACCACTCAGGTACGTAGATTGACTACATGTGGAAAGAGGCATGCCACGGCAGCCTCTGGGAGTTCTTAAGAAGAGTGGGTGGGGGTGAGGTATGTAAAGGAGCCGGGGAGGGTGGGATAAAGAGAAGTCAGTGCGTATTTACTTCTTAAGAAGGAAACTACGCACGTGGAGTTGGGGAATGCTTAAACACTTAAGTGTCCTAGGTTCGTAAAATAAGGAGGTGGTGGCGTGGGAGGGAGCTTTATGTTAAGTGCGGATACAGGCATATCCCTCATCTACTTATTTCTCTCACACTTGTGAATCAGGTCCCCAGTCTTTTAATTCATGTCTTCTTTCTTTCTTGAAGTTTGTTATTAGTTCATTGAACATTGTTCATTATTATATTCTAACGGTTTGTCCGGAATTGGGCAGTTATTCACCTCTTATCTAGTGAATATAATCTATTAGTAACCATGGTTTTCCCCAGGAGTAACATTCCTCTCTTATTTTCAATCTCTGAACAGGTCCCACATGTGCTGATGTATTATGCTCATATAACATCTGCTTGATATTCAATGTACTCTGTATGGTCCTTTGGTCTCTAAATAAATTAAAAGTTTAAAATATGTCAAAGATTCCCAACATGGAAAATGTAATGATATTGTCGTGTAACTAGGGTAGGTTCTTTAGTTAATATTTGCAGGCTCTTGCAGTGTTATGTTTTATAGTCCCTTTGTTGGATTCCCTAGGTTTCTAATCTTTCTTTTATCTCATGATTGGCCGTATTCAGATAACGGTTTCCATGAAGGTATGCAATTATATGGACGGTAGGTACAGGCCAAACCCCCTGACACCCATGACACTCCCCTCTCTCGGCCGTGCTGTCGGTGACTTCCGCCTCCATAGACCACTTGTAGCTTTCCGTGAGCAGTGCGTGCGTATGTCTTCCGTACGTGTGACTCATGTTAGTCGCGCCCACATCCCTTGATTTAAATGCCTTCCCACGACCATTTTTATTAAAATTTTCATGTGCGTATTTTTGCGTCGCACATCTGGACATATGTACCCACGTGCGATTCACAAATCCGTCCGTGAGGCAAGGATACGCGAGTCATATAGTCTGCATGCGCAGTTGAAACGTACCTAAAAATACACACGCAACTCGCCGTGAAAACAGTTCTCTAAATCAGGCCCAATCTCTATAGGTCACATTTATCCCATGTAAAATATGCTCCGGTATTTTATCCAGTTTTAGTCTAAGTAAAAATCCTCCCTATCAAGGAAAGTTACATAACCTTTTAAAAGGTCTCCTATAAAAAAAAAAAGAGTCATTGCTGAAGATGGCAATGCTTGTTATGTGACAAGAACCACTGTCATGGTGACACTTCTCGAGGGGCCATGGCTTTGCTTATTATTTGCCTATTATGGCCACAATTCATTCCTTTATTAATGCCAAAGCTGGACTTTGAACTACAGCAAGAACCGTTTCCAGGTAACAGCTACCTACACTGCTTTTATCTTTCTTTTATCTTTCTATTTTCTTTCTATTCACGGCTGAATGAATAGGATTTTGTAGAAAGCCCCTGAAATCCCTCTACTGCATTTATCATAAAGTGGTAGAATATGAAGTGCTCAAAAAGAAAATCACAATTACTCATGAAAATTATTTGCTATTACAGAAAACAAAACCAGTTTCTAGCCTTCAAAAGGCACTATATCCATAAAGTAATTGAGAAAATGCCATTTACGTGTGCACAATGCCAGGGCTGTAAATCCATAAATATTCAGCAACTCATGGGGCACCATAGAAAGCCTGATTTCCTCACATTGGACCGGATTCAGACTTAAGAGATTGAAATTAAAAGAGGAAAGTTACTCCTGGGCTAAACCATGTTGATTGCAGGGGGAGTCAAGTTTATTTTATTCTTTGCATACAGGGATATATCTTTGAATTGCTTACTGAACACAGATACTGATCAGCTTTACTATCACACTGTTATTTAGACTTGGGATAGGAAACATCATCTCTCAACTCTAATACTGTTGCAACAGATGAAATAGGACTCCCCTGCAATCAACATGGTTTAGCCCAGGAGTAAATTTCCTCTCTTAATTTCAAGCTGTTTCTTAAGTTTGAATCAGGCCCATTGTCAGAATAGGCTAATCTTACTTATCAGTTGTGTATGTCTTGTCTATTGTAAACAGAGAGCACATTTTTGTCTTTTCCTTTTGCATCACTATATAAAAGGTAGCATTACACTACTAAACAACAGACTAGTGAGTTATCGTTGATAACGTGACATGACAATCCTTATGTTTAAATATTAACTCTTCCAGTCATCACCTGTCTATATAAGTATCCTGATACTGTAAAGAATCAATATATTTGTGTCTCTGTTCCCAAGAAATTAATAAAATGATAAAAGCAAGTTGTAATAAAGTAACCCAGGAAAGAGAATGCTCCAGAAATGCAATATATTTCATTTCAGGTAAGCAGAGAAGCAGCAAAGCTTGGATCAGGCATAGCTGATATCTGGCAAAGAATGATGGGACTTCAGGTTTTGTGAAACTACAACAGGTTTCCTATGTTTGGAGTAAACCATAAAGTGCTATTTTACTACCACTATTACTATTATTGGTATAAAAGACCAGACACAAAATGAAAAGAATCCAGGATTTTAGACTGTCACACAAAATAAACATGAGAAACAAAAAAATGAGAAGCAATACTGCCACACACATGAGAATATTGTCTGGGCGTGTAAAGAGGCACAGAGTGTCTATTTAGGCCAAATATATATACAAATTTACATATGGGAAAAACAACATTTGTAGTTAATGTGAAGCATTTATGAATCAATGAACTTAAGACGTTACCTTTTTTTATATTCCTAAAATGCCACATGAAAACATTTTTCCAAGACAAACATGGTGGCTCAGTGATTAGCACTTGTGTAAAGCGCTATATAACCTTATGGTGCTATATAAAAACCTTTTGACAAATAAATTGTGACGTTTAACATTGTAAAATTTAGGTATATACACTTTAATATGTAAAATAACGTTAAAACTTTTCTGTAGTGGTTAATTAAAACCATTAAAATGTTATCAACGACCATCACTAAAGAAAATTCAAAATAAAAAAGTAAAAGACAACTACTCACTGCTTTCTTGCCTAGTTCAGTCTTGGACAATGTCAAATTGCCACTGAGGTAGCAGCCAGGCCCAGCACCTTTAGGTATTCTGTTAAACATATCAGAAAAACATCAATTCACCAGACAGCTTTGTAAATGAATCAGCCACTTGCTGGTAATTCAACCCATATTTGATTGACAGTTTATGTAATCTTTGGGAAACTGATTTTTGTAATCCTTATGGGGACACTGCTATGCTGGGCATATAGACCCTTGGTACCACAAAAAAAATAAATAAAAGAATACTACTGTCACGGGTCTATAGCCAGTTGTAAAAATTAGGCTAATAAGTTACTTAAACTACTACCTCAAAGCTTTTGCAGCCTGGGTTGAAGGAACCAGAAGAATGGGCCCAACCCCATTTGGCATCAGGACTGATTTCTCTCAGTGAATCAGCATAAACAGAAAAAATGTAAGGCTCTACCAATTGCCATATAGCCCATGCATGGATTAACCATAATACGACTACGGCAGTTTCTAGGGACGGGTAAGTAATAACAGTACAGAGCGCTCCCCAAGGTGACAAGGTGGCCACCTATTATTACCGTATTTCCCCATGTACAAGACGCACCCCTGTATAAGACGCAACTTAATTTTGGGGTTCCAAAATTAAAAGTGCATCTTTTACATGGGGAAAAGCTCTCTCCCCGCTTTCAGGTTTCTTACCTTTGCGGATCATCAACAGAGCGAGACTGTGGCCACAATATGACGTCCTGCGGTAGCTGAGACTGGGATATGAAGTCTCGCGGTCACAGCCTGTCTTCATATCCCAGTCTTGGCCACCGCGGGACTTCATATTGTGGCCGCAGTCCCGCTCGGTGGAAGATCTGCAAAGGTAAGTCAGCTTTGGAGGAGAGGGAGCTGCAGCCTAGACACCATTTTAACATCCAGCCGCAGTCTGACTCCAGACCAGTGGTGCTGGTCTGGAGTCAGACTGTGGCTGAATGCTAAAATGGTCCAGCGGTCTCCTGTGTCACTGACCGGCAGGGGCGTATCTACCCCTTAGCAACAGGTGGCATCGCCGGGTGGCCCCCCCCCCTGGCTGGCACCCCTGGCAGGTGCCATCCTTGCTGAGGGGTAGATACGTCCCTGGGTCAGCATCTAGTATCCTGTGACTGCAGTGAAGTTCCCAACCTGCTCCTTCTGTTCACCTTTAATTTTTCCATGTCCACTCTGCCAACTTCATGACCAGCATCTACACTTTACTCAAGCTTTAGACATTCCAAATAATATGGTAATGACTTATTCCAAACTTATTTTGTGTGCTAGTCAGTTACCCTGAGGCTCTATATACCTAATAAGTAGGCTACCAGTGCTCGCCTTGGCATAATTTTTTGTTTTCACCATGGTGGTAAAATTACTAAATGCTGCACTGTGTATAGTCCATATGCATTTTCACAAACCACACTCAACTTAAATAGGACCATCATATTGTGGATCTATGAGCTGCTTTATCATACCTCTTACCCATCTGTGTTTCCTCTTAAGCTCACATATTCTTATCACTACATCTCAGCAGTAGTTGACAAATTTCTCCCACCACTCCACTAAAGGCTTCCCTTGATTTATTAACTCTGCTGGAGCACTGTACAATGTCTGGCATGCCTCATCTTCAGTCATGTGCAGGAGAAGCGTCCAGTGAATGGTTCCTCTTCACAATATCTGAACTTCTGCTACTGTGATATACAATATTGCACACAATTATTTGTTTTAAACATTATGTATATTATTATAAACATTTTGAAATTAATATTACCTGTATTGAAATTTTATTATTCTATGGAATACTCAATGTTATTTGCTGTCTTAGCATTAGCAGTTGTGTCAATGACGTACAATAAGTTACGGTTTCTCACTATTTGTTATTATAATTGCAGTGCTTATTACTAGAACATGAACAAGTCATGTGAAAAAGTTGCTTTCCCCAAAAAATTATTCACGTGTGAAGTCTTCCTAATTTATATTTTACTGTGACTATAATGTCATGTAGATATACAATTTCCCGAACTGATATTTTAAACAGATGACTCTGGATAGTGTTTGCCATAATAACACTGTAAATAACATCTTTGCATAAATATTTTTTGCACGTTTTATTATGATTGTGTTCTTTTTTCCGATACCTATAAAGCAATAATCCTCTTCCCCTTTTTGCTTACATTCGCTCAAACAAGTTCTATTAAAGGTGAAGTGCACAGTATTAAGGCAGGTTTAATAACTAGAAATTAGCGATTTAGTTCTGTTTAAATCTGACAAACCAAATTTGTGGAATGTGACTCAAATTGAAGCATCCCTCCTGCCAAATTTGGATTTAAAAACATTTGTCATAGTGGAACTTCAGGTGCCAGCATAGCCTGGTGCCCTTAACATATTACTTAATCAAATATAGAAGTTGTGTGTGTGTATTGGCGCTGGACTAACTTATAACCTGAAAGGATGTGTAAACAAAAGGGGATAACGGGTCTATAAATCAAGAAATAAATAAAAAGTAAAATAATCTGAACCAAAATATATATTGCGCAGAATATTAAGGTATAAAATGATCTGAGTTAAATATATATAATTTTGTACTGGATAAAAATAGTATGTACACAATAAAAGTATTAGAATAGTCCAGGTAAACAGTGGCTATATAAAGTAAAAAGGGAGACCGCTAAGGAATAACCAGAAGCAAAAGTTCCACTTTCTTTTTGATTTGATTTATAGACCCATTATCCCTTTTGTTTACACATCCCTTTAGGTTATTAGTTAGTCCAGCGCCAATATACACAATTTTCATATTTGTATCTTTGCAAGAGAGGGGTCTCTGGTGTGTGTGTGTTGTGCTGCAGGTTTTAGCGCTTTACAGTGATCCCCCCCTTTTTGTATCTTTGTATATATTACCTAATCAAATCCATGTTAAATCCCTATCTGTTAATAGAGCCATTGCAGTGAAATGTAAGAATGACAGTAAAATAAATCCATTTCCAGGTACCAAAAAAGACATTCACTTCCCATAAAAATAAGCCCAACACACTCTAAAAAGTGCAGAAAAATTGGATGATTTTGGGTAACCCTTTAAATGCGTACTCCTATTGTCAAATGTCTATACAAAGATTAGCAGTGTCTCATAGAGTAAAAAAAAATATAATAAATTCCACGGAGGTATTCTACATGTGCATATTCCTTCTAAGTCCACACTATAGAAATTCATGGTATTCAGTCACATCACCCATTAACATTTCTACCGTAGCTTAGTGTTGGCTAATACACAAAACTAGTAGCCTAGTTTATAGCTTCTCACCATTTACATATCCTACAAAGCATGTTACTCTCCACACGATAAAAAGTAGCAGAGTGTACACACGACCTCCCACTACTTACTTTTCATCTGGCAGCATTGTAACAAAGAACGGCTGGCTATGTTTTGGAGGCAATGTTACACTGTTTGCTTTTTTCTTTCCTAGAAGAGCCATGCTGTGGCTTTCATATATATCCAGACTCAAAGTGTTCGACATTCTGTGAGATACTATAAAAGGTAGGTCCTTAAGCCGCTCCAGTTCATTAATCTGTTCGTGGCGAACCTGCATTCTTACTGTATAATCTCCCTTTTCAAGTTTCACAGAATACTGAAATTAAAAACAAAGATTATTCTTGTAAATTATATACACAGGAGGAGAACCATCACCTCCTATCATTTAAATTAATTCAGAAGCACCCTGTGGCATCTTGACCAATGTTTCACTAACTGTCCTTTAAGTTAAAGGCAAAAGCACATACCATTATTAAATGTAATTGTAAATGTGAAGTGATGCTAAAGTATAAGACACAAGGTGTAGGCCACACTTCTTAAAAGCTAATAAGTTACGAAACTCAAACCATCTCAGCCTTTCCAAAGAAAAGTGGCGATCATATTGTTTATTACACATACTACTAGAAGAGATTGGGGAAACCCTTTATGCACTTAAGAAAAAAACCCTATATCCACTTCTGACAGATTAGAAGCATTCACTGACTGATCATCTACCCCATTGCCACCCTCTGAGTGATCTAATCCGGAAAAGTCTCTTCCTCATTGGAACAGACTCCTGTCCACACTGCGATACAGGTACATGAACAGCGCATATCCCTGCATTTTCATTTAGACATTCTAATACCACCATGTAAAGAATTGCAACTTTCAATGAACAGGTAACTTCATAGATTTCATATATCTTCCAAAAATCTACAAATTGGACATACTACATTATTCATTAAAATATATTTATAAGACACCCACACATTAGTGCCTTACAGAGATATGTCATCCTTTACATTGATTTCTGTACTAATGGAATTTAGGATCTATATTCCAGACCACAGACACGGTAGGGTTCATTTTTGTCAGAAGCTAATTAACTTAGTGCATTTTGCAAACTTTACACAATGTATTCTGCAGAAGTTCCCCATAAACAATAGATTTGATAATTGTGCAGTTGGCTATTTTCATTGCCATACAGTACCTGGTGTGGGTAAGCATCGCCTGATCCCATCTGTCTTTTGTTCTGGTCATAAATAATCCAAAGCTGGCTATCAAATTCAGATTCATATAACAAATCACAGAGTAGCGGACAGCTAGGCGTCACTTCTCCGCTCTTAGGCTTAAAATAAATACAGAAAATGAAAAAAGTTTGCACCTTCACTGTCCTGCAGATTTAAATTGTGTTATTCTACTACATGTAATAGTCCTGGTAAAAGAAAAATACTAGACAGCAAAACAGCATTGAACAAACAAACGTGTTATTTTTTTATTATTTTTATTGCTTGTTTATATAGTGCCACAAATCGTCTGCAGCACTTTACAGACTACATTAAACATTCACATCAGTCCCTGCCCCTAATGGAGCTACATACTAAGGTTATCTATGTGTTAGAGTCAAGGGGCCGGATCCAGACCTACGACCTAGTATTTACGCTAGCCGGAGATGTAAACACGCTATTTTGTATGTACGTTACCTGCCTAGTATCAACAGCGTAACTACGGACGAAGGGCACACCAGCCATACGACTCCCATAATTACGCTTCGGAGTGCGGCATTTAAATCGTACAGTATGGGCGTGCTTAGGAGCATAAGTACGTGCAGCCATTATGGCCATCAGTAGTTACACATTGAAAAGCTAAGGTAGGGTTTGGAAAGTGTAAAACAGCCAAAGTACACACAAACGAGGGGAGTGCATAGTAATTACGCTAACGTAAATACACTACATGTTGAAACATAAATGGATCGTAGGTCTGGATCCGGCCCAAGGTCAGCAGCCAATTAACCTACCAAAATGTTTTTGGAGTGTGGGAGGAAACCGGAGCACCCCGAGAACATACAAACTCCACACAGATAAGGCCTAGTCCAGGAATCGAACTCATGACCTCTGTGCTGAGGCCTAAGAACTATTTACTAAGCACCATGCTGCCCCATGATCCTTTCCTAACAGAAAAATATGGCTGGTAATAGTTATGATAAGCAACTTCATGGATCTGTGCCATTTTGTTCTGTAATTTAATATTTAAAAATCTGTCAAAAATATATGATACACTACTTTATGCCTAAGTGGGTTATATCTAATTGCACAAAATGTAACCACACTTGCATGATTCTACTTGAAGAACCTTAACAGTCTAAAGCCACAATACAGACAAATCTGTATCATACAGCGATCGATTATTTTAGGGGATCTATGTTACGTTTACCATACCACAACACTGCAGTCCTGGGACAAACATTTGCAAGCATTGCCCAAAACAGCCAGTGTAGTCATTATTTATATAATAAATTTCACATTAATGTCTTTAAAACAAGTTAAACAAATATTATGCTACTTACCTGGTGAAAGTTGTAGGTTAAAATGATTTCGTATAATTGGCGATTATTTGGCAAAATATCACGAGCACCTAAAGGTCTTGTCTTGGCACTGATTGGTCTGCAGAAACATACAAGTTTCATTTCAGGAATATAAATGGTGTATTTCATGAATATAGTATGGACTAGTCAAAGGCTCGTCAGAATGACAGGAAAAAATATTCCCCATTAATGTCTCTTCAGCCCCCCAGTATCCCCATCATGTCTCTCCAGCTCCCTGTAATCCCATCATGTCTCTCCAGCTCCCTGTAATCCCATCATGTCTCTCCAGTCACCCAGTATTTCCATCATGTGTCCCCAGCTTCTCATCTATATTGCAGTCTCTGTCAAACATAGTAGTCTCATATATTGTAGTCTCTCTTTCTCCTCTGTTGCAGTGTCTCTCTCTCCTATATTGCACAGTGTCTTTCTCTTCTACATTACAGTCTCTCTCCTATGTTGCACAGGGTCACTGCAGCTGGACTTGCCACAATCCATCTCCTGGTAACCCTGTCCTGACCTCCCTGTCACTGACCACCTCTGGCTTGATATTAGAGGCTGCGCTGTTGCAGGAGGTCCTGTGAGGTGTATGTGAAAGGACAGGACAGCCGCTGTGGTAATGTAAGGGCTACAATGGATGCTGACCAGCACCGGAGCCTCTTGTAGAGGTCACCCCGGGCTCACAGCCCTGTTGACAATACCTGCGCTTAACCCCTCACAGATCACAGGGCAGAAGATCCATGAATCTGCCAGCAGGAAGCGAAGAGCCCAGCTCCAGTCACACAGACAGTGACTGTCCCACCCAGTTATCAATCCCCTCCCATAGCTGCCTCTCCCAGCCAGGTCTCCGCAGACACAACAGCTTGCCCTCAGCAGAGGAACCAGCACGTGTGACGGAGCCTGAATCAGTGGGGCACATGGTCAGCAGCTATTCTGCTCCTTACCCATGCACATGTGATGTAGTGTCCCAAGTGTGTAGATGCAACTGCAGATACCTCCTGTATACACATATAGCAAATGGATATGCCTTGATGCTGGGCAGGTGAGCTTAACCCAATATAGCTATATTGTGAACTAAACCTCCTTTTTATTTATGTGCTGACACATAGTGTTATTTAATGTATGTTTGGAGCGCCGGACCTCTTTTGTTCCTTGTA
>WWET01000431.1:351263-362914 GCA_011038615.1 Limnodynastes dumerilii | reverse complement strand
ATACACACATACATACATACATACATACTACCGTTCAAAAGTTTGGGGTCACTTAGAAATGTCCTTATTTCTTAAAGAAAAGCACAGTTTTTTTCAATGAAGATAACATTAAATTAATCAGAAGTACACTCTATACATAGTTAATGTGGTAAATGACTATACTAGCTGCAAACGTCCAGTTTTTAAATGAATATCTACATAGGTGTATAGAGGCCCATTTCCAGCAAATCACTCCAGTGTTCTAATGGTATATCGTGTTCGCTAATCGCATTAGAAGACTAATGGATGATTAGAAAACCCCTGAAAACCCTTGTGTAATTATATTAGCACAGCTGAAAACAGGGTTTGATTGTTAGAGAAGCTATAAAATTGGTCTTCCTTTGAGCTAGTCGAGTATCTGTAGCATCACATTTGTGGGTTCAATTATACTCTCAAAATGGGCAGAAAAAGAGAACTTTCATGTGAAACTCGACAGTCTATTTTTCTTCTTAGAAATGAAGGCTATTTCAATGCGAGAAATTGCCAAGAAACTGAATATTTCCTACAACGATGTGTACTACTCCCTTCAGAGAACAGCACAAACAGGCTCTAACCAGAGTAGTAATAGAAGTGTGAGGCCCCGGTGCACAACTGAGCAAGAAGACAAGTACATTAGAGTCTCTAGTTTGAGAAATAGACGACTCACAGGTCCTCAACTGGCAGCTTCATTAAATGGTACCCGCAAAACGCCAGTGTCTACAGTGAAGAGGTGACTCCTAGGAAATTGGCCTTCTAGGTAGAGTGGCAAAGAAAAAGTCATATCTGAGACTGGCCAATAAAAGGAAAAGATTAATGAGGCAAAAGAACACAGACATTGGACAAAGGAAGATTGGAAAAGAGTGTTATGGACAGATGAATCTATTTGATGAAACTTCTGATGAAGTTTGAGGTGTTTGGATCACACAGAAGAACATTTGTGAGAAGCAGAACAAATGAAAAGATGCTTGAAGAGTGCCTGATGCCATCTATCAAGCATGGTGGAGGTAATGTGATGGTCTGGGGCTGCTTTGGTGCTGGTAAAGAGGGAGATTTGTACAAGGTAAAATGGATTTTGATTAAGGAAAACTATCACTCCATTTTGCATCGCCATGCCATACCCTGTGGACAGCGCTTGATTGGATCCAATTTCATCATGCAACAGGACAATGACCCAAATCACACCTCCAAATTATGCAAGAACTATTTAGGGAAGAAGCAGGCAGCTGGTATTCTGTCTGGAGCAGCCAGCGCAGTCACCAGATCTTAACGCCATTGAGCTGTTGTAGGAGCAGCTTGACATATAGTACACAAGAAGTGACCATCAAGCCAATACAACTTGTGGGAGGTGATTCAGGAAGCTTGGGGTGAAATTTCTTCAAATTACCTCACAATTAACAAATCAACAGCTAGAATGACAAAGGTATCTGCAATGCTGTAATTGCTGCAAAAGGAGCATTCTTTGATGAAAACAAAAGTTTGAAGGACAAAATTATTATTTCAAATAAAAATCATTATTTCTAACCTTGACTATATGTTCTATTCATTTTGCAACTCATTTGATAAATAAAAGTCAGTTTTCATGTAAAACACGAAATTGTCTGGGTGACCCCAAACTTTTGAACGGTAGTGTATATATTAATAATATCTATATAAGGAAATCATGTTCTTCGTCTTTTATCTTATCCACACAAATGCACAACTCTGGATCCTCTCACATGCAAATTACAATGGTATCATACATTTCCCAAGGCATTATATCAAGCTATTAAACCAACATATGTATGAAACCAATAGGACTGTCTGGAATTAATGCATAAAAGGGAAAAAGAAAAAGCTATTTTAGCACATTGGATTTCATTCTCTACAATGCACAAAACATTATGGTGAAAATAAACAATTATTAAAACAATGCAGCTGAAGTACTCCCTGGAAACATGTTCATCTTATTTTATAGAGAACATAACTAGAATTTATAGGTAAAAGTACCTTAAGGTTTGCACCCAATTTTTCAAACTAATGCTGGGGGACAGATCTTCATACTTGAGTGTGGACTGCACATCAAATCGAGCAATCCCTTCAGAACCATGCTGTAAACAGACAGACAATTATCAGTATCAAAGGCAAAAGTAAAAAAATTCAAATGCATGTTTGACAAACATACTGTATATATTTTAGCATAAACCCAAACCAATACTTGTTTTAAGCCTTATATAAGCGTTCACAACTCATAAGGTTTTACATGAGCACAAAGTAAAAAGAAAAACAAACCATGAAATAGAATAAAACACCATATACAATTACATGCAAAAGGAATAAAAACCTAGTTTTGCCAATACCATCATGTTTCCATAATGAGAAGGGTCAGCAGCAAATGTGAGTTTCTTGAACTGCCAAACATTAACGTATTAAGTTTCTCAAGAGAATTCTTATTATTCTGAAAACAACACTCAAAAACATCGTTCAAATCAAAAACAATGTATGTAATAGAAAACTATGCACCTAAAAAAGCAGCCCCTTTCAGCAAAACAGGGTGTGGACAAAATCCTGCATTGTATAAATAAACCCTATCAGTTTTCTGCATAGCCTCCTATAGGCTTTTTATGAAGGGCCCCTTTATCCTGATAACGAAGAGGGCAACAAAGTTGAAAGTGGCAAAATCTGTGAGAAAGCAATCAGTAGGGTTATCACCATTCTCTAAACATAAAAAAAGGTGGTAAAGAGTAATGCATTAAAATAGAGGCCCTTACGCAAGATTCAGTATCCTGAATTCCGTGCGGAATACTTAGTTTAGGGGCGCAGCATGCAGATTCATTATCCGCACGTTGCTCTCCAACAAACAGACCTCTGAATCAGAAAGTCTGTACCACAGCCTCTGCAGCCGAGGCTACCGTACGGATATATTTCTTAAATGTCAATTTGGTCCAATGCTTTTAAATGGATGGCATTGATAAAGAAACCAGCTGTAGAAATCCATTAGTGGATATGAAGATTGGCTTCCGTTCATGAACTGTATGCAACCATTATATTAATATGGCAAAGGGATCAAAACAGTGGCATCATTTCTGAAAAATCTTACAGACCAACACAAAAACAAACGTATACTGCAGTAGTATTAGAGTAGGACATGTTCTTATAACAAAGGCAACTTACAATATTCAGTTGAGTCATTCCACAAACAAGTCCATGAAACGAAATGGAATAGTCAACAATGACATCGCTGAGACTCGCCCACCAACGTGCAATGCAAAACTCAATAGTCTTGCCACTCTGTAACAAAAAGAGAAGGCAACAAAATAGTATGGTCCTAAACACATTTTCCCCACATACTTGTGGTACAACTAAAGATAAGTAAGCAGGTAAGGAGAGAAAATATTATGGGGCCATGATATTAGACTTGGAGTGGACCTTTGGAAAAACATTATCAAGTTAATGTATAATAAGTTTTGTACAGTCTATAGAATATTTTATTTTAATAGCAATAAGTAGCTCTTGAAGAACTTTTAGCAAGTACAGCTGTATTAGACCCATTTTAACACGTCTGCTATAATTATGGTGTCATTCAATGTATGCATATTAAGCATGTACTCAATCAAGGTTAGAGAAAATGTTCTACAATCAGAATATTTTGCAAAGAAAATACCCAAGACACAGTAATAAAATATAAAGGTCCTAAACGTGGTCTACTTTATTAAAACCAATCACCTAAGTTCAGGTCTCCGTGACATAGGGTCTGATCCAGACCTACGGCCGCCGTTGTTTTTATGGCGGCCGTATGCACAGAAACGGTGGCCATATGCGTAAGATCGGCATTTCTGCCGATCTGCACATGCATCGGGCAGATGTTGCCCGGCGTAATCCATGGCTCTGGATGCCGTGGATCTGCTGTCCGTAATTACAGCACAGCTATGGACGAAAAGGCGGGGGGAGGGAAGATAATTAGGAAGGGAGGGCTGGGTTTGACAGATTATGCTCCTGTGTGAACGTAGTTACACACAGTTACGTTGGCTTTACTTACCAGTACAGGAAAGCCTTCTGTTACAGAACCATTTTCTTGCAAAGATGTAAATTTATAGAATTCATGGCTTCTGTAAGCTTTCTGCTTCACCAATTGAACAGCATGAAGAACAAACTTGGAGGCTACTTCAGAAGATCTGGAGGCCACAGTGACCTCTAAAAAAATATAAAATACAGACAGTTGATTCCAAGTCACATTTTAAAGTTAATCATGAAGAAAGGTGTCATAAGGATTTAAGACTTGTGAGGTCTCCCAGGAAACTGATCAAAACAAACATTCAGCAAAACCTAAAAACAAGCAACCACATCGGTTTTAAAAGGTTACAATAAAGTGTAAATAATGTATTTATACAAATACATGCATAGTCTTCTCTTTCTTAAAGCAGCAAAGATGTTCAAAAAAGCAGGTATGTGAGATTTCAAAGGTGGAGTAAATGGTAGGCCAAATTACAATGCAACTGGGGCTCAATTCTGCCCAGTACAGTGGAGGATTCACAGAGCAGTGGTGTTGAATATTCAATACAGCAATTAGCAATTCTAAGCGTTAATAATGCTTCACCCGTAATATTCTATTGTCTTACCAGCCCATGTGGCCCCTTGAGGAACTTCAATAAAATGGCGCTGTATTTGTCCAGGTCTGAAATGTACATCTTTACACTCCATATCTAGATTACTAAGCCTAAATAAAAATAGAATGACTACAATCAACAAACTTATACTGTAAGATATTAGATGTACATTAAACACAATAAAAGTTACATTTATAAGGAGGCTGTACACTGACTGTCATTTTAACAATTTATAATGGTTAAATGATTTATATATAAACAACTTCACAGAATGGTTCAGCACAACTGAAGTAAAACTCTGGCAAATAGCAGTCTGTCAGGAAAAGGTACAGAGAAAATCTTGCTAGTAGTTCCATGTAAAAGCTTGTGGGAGAGGACTGGAACAGAAGTAATTTGGCTGCTGAAAGACATTTACCCTTTAATGTACTACCAGAAAAATCCTATTAAATCCTTCAGGTGTATTGCCCTCTGGTTGTGCCGTAAATCCTGAGGTTTGGGCAAGAGATTTAACAACAGGCTAAGGTACATAGTAATAAACTCTGCAAATTAGGGCACCATGGTGTTGTGCAACTGACACGTATACCTCTCACTGGGAGAGAGTGTAGAAGCACAAAAGATCAACTGGTAACAGTAAACCACAGGAAAAAAAAACAACAAGACACTGATGTGGAAATCCAAGTATATAAGACCAACCTCTTAATGGTAAATAGGAAAGTCTTTCTTTTAAAACCAGCCACACTTGAAACTTTTGTGGTCTTAAAGCAGAAGGAGGTCTAAGACAAACCCTTATGTAGATATTACCTTTGCATTGCTATATTAAGTGTGTGAGAGTGCAATCCTAATCATTTCTGAAATATGAGCAACAGGTGAGTGTACATCACAGTAATAGTAGTTAGTGGCAATTATTTACATAGTGTGTAAATAGCACAAGGAGTGTAGGTAGCTTTGATGTAACAGCATTTTTTCTAAACAGCTGAAACGCGTGACATTAAAAAAAACAGGCATGGGGGGGCGTGGCCTTAGTGGCAATTATTTACATAGTGTGTAAATAGCACAAGGAGTGTAGGTAGCTTTGATGTAACAGCATTTTTTCTAAACAGCTGAAACGCGTGACATTAAAAAAAACAGGCATAAGAAAAATTACATGACATATACATATGAACAATTTGTTTTAACGGCTCGTACCTAGCAGGTATGACAAGAGTTACAGGAACTCTAAATAATGGACCATAGTTGGGAGCAGATACATCATATCCACAAATCTGTAAGAACATAAAAGAAAAGGTCACCGGTAACAGAAAACAAACTTTGACTATTGGATGTGTATTTTTTTTTATATTTTTATTTTAAGAGCCCATATTCTTACAAAAATATTATACTAATAATTAACCAAACATATATTACGTAGAATCTTATGTGATTTTCCATACCTCGGTGTAATGCACCCCTTCTCTGAGTCCACGAGGATCCACACGGACATTTATATGCCTGCACTGGTTCATCAGCTCCAAGTGACTGGGATACTGAACCCAAGATGCAGTTGATGTGAGTGCCAAGTGAAGTTGGAGGGAAATTCTTTCTGAGTTATCTTTTAGAAAACAAATGTTATTAAGAACAAGATAAGGACATTTTTTTCCACTAGGGATCAAAAAATATTTTATAATGACACCTTTTCTCTGTATAATTTTAGCTCACCTGTGTTTTCTGGGAACATTGGCTCAATGCCCACGCCATGGTCAGAAGGGGCAGAAACCTGTACTGGATCCCTGAGGTAAATTCCACGACCACTTCCAACTGTGACTGTAAAACCTATCTTATTGATTATAGAAGCATGTTGCATGAGGTAGTCATAGGCTTTGTCAACCTAGAAAGATAAATTACAAATTACTTGTTTTGTTTACAATATTAACTACTTGCAGAACTCAATCTGTTCTTTAACACACAATGGGGTAGACCCAGAACTAGTTACAATAGGGCGTGCGTAATTCCCATCATCTAACTTGTGCGCTTTCACGCATCCTTGTTATGCATGTGTACCGGCAGGCATATGTAACTTTGTTATGTACGCCTGGTGTTTCACAAAAGGGGCTGACCACTAATTTACACTGGTTGTATCTCTGCTGTAGAGGCAGAGAGACATGTAAATTAAGGGTCAGGGTGGGGAAAGCCCTGTTACTACGAAGGCTGCAGACCTAGTCGTAATATTTCTAGCGAGGAGTGCAGGGGGTCCACTACGTGAACGTACTTACAGACCCATGCATGCACGTAACGCATGCGTGGGTCTGGATCTGGCCCGATGTTTCTAAAGATTAAGTGGTCAGGGAATGAACCAGAGGCAATAATTGTTAGAGGAAGAAATGTGTTCGATTCTAAAGGGAGTTTAACACACTGTTGAAGGGTTTGGGTCCCTGTAGGGCCATCTCATACATTAACAGCTAATTGAACGGAGTAGCGGCAGCTGATGTTCTTGCTGCCATAGGGATAAATGGGTGGATAATATGGACCTCCTGTCAGCTGAAGATTGGGGCCATATGGTGGAGAGTACCAAGGATACCACAGCGAGTCTGTGTTAGCAGACAATTCATTTCTCTATACTACAAAATGTTTATCACACACTGGTGAGCATGAAGAGGTTAGGTCTGCGCCCATCCTCAGTGTCCAAAATTTGATTTTTTTTGCATCTCCTGTGGTCCTCCACATTCATTTACAGCTTTTGGGAGACTGTCTAAGCCTGTGTCAGGAGTATCTCTAGAGCAAATGTTTATTGGTATAACTTATAAATATATTTTCAGTCTCTCTACACTGATAGCCATATTCCGGATGGCGAATAACACAATGCAACATGAAAAGGCACATGCATACCCAAAGAAAAGCCCTACATAAATACTACAATGTATGGGCGAGGTGGTGTGATTCACCTTATGGTATGGTCCCAAGGGGAGAGATATAAATCAGCTGGTTACTTTCCCCTTGTTGTGGATGCTGGAATTTAAGGTTTGATACGCTTATATATTACAGCTCATGAACTGTTAATATTTAGATTCTTCAGTAACTTTGTTAAGACTGTATAATGTGCATATGTTTCTCTAATATTATATTGGTAGCATTATGGGGATTGGGGTTTGTGGTTCCTTCTTGTTAGGACTGGAAGCTACCTGCGATGGCTCTGGTATGGGTAGTGGGTATATTGCTGTGTGGGAATGTATTTATTTTCTGTATTAGGGGTTGTGGTTTATTTTTACTGTTTTTTGAAAATGGCAATAAAAATTTACTGAATGAAACAGGTTAATTATTGTAAAGATGGCCATAAAATATATAGCCACACACACCTCTGATGGCGCTTGTTAATTAGAAAATCTACAAAAGGAGTAATATTTCTTATACGTTTTTGCAAGTGTAAAAAAACCCTAAACTATATAAATCCACACGTTCAGGTTTCAATACCTGGATAATACCATGCCCTTGAGCAAACACTTCAATGTTGTCAGCTATCATTGCAGTATTTTCCAAGGCTCTTCTAACTGACTGCACAGTGTATTGGACTCCATTTGCTTTAAGACCTGGGAAGCAAAAATAAATATAACTTAAAGGGTTAAATACTATTACTATTAAAAACTATCCACTATTTGTAAATGAGTACTTTCAAAGCAAATGAACATCGTTGCATTTCAGACTGATGTTTTAGAAAGCAAAATCAGTCCATTCTCCGTTACAGGACCAGCCAAATTTACCTGATAATACAAGCGCAATACCCCCACAGGCATTAGGGGATGACATGGACGTTCCATTCATTAACTGAGTCCCTCGTAGTGTCCAGTTTGGCACAGATGCAATAGCCCCTCCTGGCGCACTTATACTGACTCCCAAAGCTCCATCAGTGCTGCACACACAGAAATGAAGCATTAAAAGCACAAAAGTTACAAGTTTCCACTCAGCAGGTTTAAAACCTGTTGGTATAAATGTGTCTATCTTGCTTTATTCTGAAATTCACCCAATTTTATTAACAGGATATTGTATTTCTTGTGTTACAAAAAATAAAATGAGAAAAATAATGTAAAATTGAATTTTTCTAGACAAAAAGACTGAAGAAGGGAAGGAGATAAATGCATAAGAGCCCTTAAGCTCCCTAAGCTTTGATATATTTGAGCAATTTAAGATCTGGGTATGTTTTGCCTGTCTGGGAGACCTGGTATAATATATGAGATGATGGAACTATTTAGTAGATTGTAGAAATAAACAACTGCAGCTTACAGTAGACTCTGCTATAGCAATACACACACACACACACACACACACACACACAACATTAGAATCAAAGATTTACCTAGGACCTCTTGAAGACCACGTGTATTGATTGGCAGGAAGTTTTTCTCTCAGTGAATATTCTGCAACCATCATGTCTGGTGAAACATAGGCTCCCACACCTGCAACAAAATTATTAAATAAAAAAATAGATTTTTAGATTAATTCACTAGTCAAATCTAAAGAGTTACTGAAAAGCACTGATGTCTGTTATCTATAAAATCTGGTCAGGCAGTCTTCTCAAATTAATTTTGGGGGATTTACCAATAACACTAGATGTAGTTCCTCCTGGACAACCAACAGTTGAAAGGCAAGGGCCATTATTGCCAGCACTTGAGACATATATTATGTTGTTTTTCCATACAGCTTCATTAATGGCTTCACAAATTCTCCTGTATAAACATAAAAACAACCAAAAGCAGTATTTAAACATTTTGTACTAGATGTAGATATAAATGCTATAAAAATGGAAAGTGGTCCCATGTGTACACCAAAGAAAACTACATTTTAATTATATGTAAAGGTCATGGGAGGGCCATCAGAAAATGGAATTAGTAGTAGTATCCCTACCACATGCTGTGTTTTTCTCCTCGGTGGACTTTTCTGCTGTGTTTTCTAGTTTTTGCAATGTTAATGTGACGTAAGGTCACATAACATCATACAGAGCCAAATCGAATTAGCTAAAGAGATTAAAGACTGAACACAAGTGAAAGTGTATCACTACAGACACGGCAATTTTACCATCAGTGAGCCAGGTAAAGAGTCTGTTGTATGCATGAGCATCCTATGGGAACCAGACATTTTCTCATTCTCACTGTAGTTTAAATAAGTGATATAGCATGTATGTACATTCACCACCATGAACAAACAGGCATCAATAATATACTAAGATTTAACATATTCATTGTTTAAGATTTCCTTTGTTCTAGAAGAAAACAGACAGACATACCCTGAATTTGGCCAATGTGTTGCTTCCCCATAACTGTAATTGATAAGGTCACATTTATATTTTATTGCTTCAATCATCTGGGGAAGAAATACAATACGTCATAGCAGTAAGAGAAGAATAACACAGGCGGTTCTATGAATGTTGTACAACACAAGGAAAGTCAAAAACAAATTTTAGTAATGGCACATGGTTTCCCAAGACACTGACCCAAAACTTCACAAACAGAAGACTTCTCTTCAGTGTATCTGTGCAGCATGGTAAGGGTTCAGGGAACGCACTGAAGCAAGACAAGAACCTGTCTGGGTCCAGCCCCAGCAGATTAGAGAATATCCCAAGGCTGCCATGACAAATATACCCACAGTCAATAAAATTCATACCGCTCTTATAAGTCCTGTGCCAGTCTCCATTGTGCTTAGTCTAGTGTCCCCAATCTTTATAGCTAGGATCTGAGCTCCAGGAGCTACGCCATTCCTTTCAGGATCATCCGGAAAGTATCCCGCGGCAATACTGGCAACGTGTGTTCCATGAGCACCTGCAATGTACACGCAGTTACTGACCCCATCCATAACAATGCTATTACAAATATTTTTTGTATTTAAGGTGTTTTAAACACACAGAAATAGAAAAAAAACCCTTAAATGCAGAATGCCATTCACTGGAAAGGTCATACTGGTACAGACAGTTCAGTACAGCCATTTCTCTGAAGGACTAAAAGCAGTAAGCTAGAATGTGCAAGAAAGCTTATACTTATTTGGATAGAATGGAGACACAATCAGCTAAAAAAAATCCATTCAGATTACCATTATCCAATTTGGCATTACTGGAGTACATTGATTTTACTGTGACCGCTATGACCGTTTATTTATAGCACTGGGAGAATTAAGCTAATATATACCACTTCATTCACTTTGTATTCGTTTTGTGCATTCTGATTTTAATATATCAATACTACTGTCACAAAGTCAAGATAGATGGGAATTGGAAAGAAACACAGTAGTAAAACAAGGCCAGGCATTAACAGACAGATTAAGTCACATAAGAGCCTTGCTTATATTTTACATAATCTATGTATCGTTACGTAGAGTGCATATATGCGGTCTTTAAAGACAGCATATATGCAAAATATGTAACGAAACGATACGTAGATTACGTAAAAGTTACTACGCATGCGTAATAGCTACTATCGGGAAATTAAGGACGTATGTCAATACCTGGCAGCAAGATTAGTTTTGATTTTTTTTTTTTTACACAAACGTTGTATACACACAAACTGTCCCAAATATTTTCTAATACAAAAGCTTATGTTCTGCAAGAAACGTCTATCTAGAAGCTCCAAAGTATATTCAAAAGCATATGGAGACT
The DNA here is from genome assembly GCA_011038615.1 of Limnodynastes dumerilii. Lineage (NCBI taxonomy): Eukaryota > Metazoa > Chordata > Amphibia > Anura > Limnodynastidae > Limnodynastes > Limnodynastes dumerilii. The sequence continues at coordinate 351,700 of WWET01000431.1, read as the reverse complement.
TACCTCCGCTTGTTACAATGGACAGCAAATTCCCATCATCATAAATGCATACAGAGTAATTCAGCATTTCTGTTGTACCAAAAGATGCGTACTCTTGTGTCTCTCTATAACTTCCCAAGACAGTGCAACTTTCCAGATTTCCACACTCACTTGTGTCCATGCATGCTCTGCCAGGAAGGAAGGAAGCCACAACCCATGTTATCCATCAAACAAATCTTAATAAACAGTCTTAAATGTGCTCTGGAATTAATGCCCTGGCAGCAACACAAATGGCATATCCTACCTCCACGTTTCTCCATCATGCCATACCAAGCAGTCATACACAGGGCCAGGATCACTGTATTTTTTTTCAAATGTGTTCAGGATTTCTACTTGGTTTTGAACATCTTCTTTTAACAATTTTCCCATCTAGTAAAAGAAGAGAACATATATAATAT